>CM037159.1:1645489-1705508 GCA_020921065.1 Vaccinium darrowii | reverse complement strand
CAACCTTCTTTCCTTCATTATCTTTGTTTAGCTTCAAACCAAACTCAGATGGTGTACTCACAGGATTGCAATCCTTCTTTGAAACCTGTCCAAGATTTCTCCTACATACTTCTTTTGAGAAATAAAAATTCCAGTAAAGGACTGCACCACTTCAATGCCAAGATAGTAATGCATCATGCCAAGATCAGACATCTCAAATTCAACCATCATGGACTTCTTAAAACTTTCAAACATGGCACTATCATTTCCAGTGTGAATCAAGTCATCCACATATAAACAGACAATGAGCATTTTACCCTATCTTCAATTTTATGAAAAGTGTATGTTCATAAGGCCATTTGTGAAATCCTTCCTTAAAAAAAAATAGGTTTCTATACGATTATACCAAGTCCGTGGAGCTTGTTTTAGTCCATATAAAGCCTTTTTTAACTTATACACTTTATGCTCATTGCCAAATTTCACATAACCAGGAGGTTGATCAATGAATACCTCTTCTCTCAAATCTCCATGGACAAATGCTGATTTCACATCCAACTGGAAGATAGGCCATGCGTTTTGAGCTGCCAACGCAATCACCAATTTGATTGGGTCATGCCTTGCAACCAGAGCGAAAACTTCTTTGTAATCAATACCAAACTCTTGCTTATAGCCCTTGGCCACCAAGCGCGCCTTGTACTTATCAACTTCACCATTCTCCTTTAGCTTTGTCTTGTAGACCGACTTTACGCCAATTGTTTTGTGCCCTTTTGATAGCTCCCAAGTATTATTTAGTCCAATGGCTGAGATTTCTTCATCCATAGCCTTCCGCCATTTTGTTTCTTTGACAGCACTTTCAAAAGTTGTAGGATCACAATCTGAAAATAGAGCAAAGTGAGTGAGTGGATCTTCAGATTGATCAATTCCGGTTACCTCATAGTCAGACATCCATGCAGGCCTTCTTCTAGCACGTTGAGGTCGTTCCTCTTCTTGTGTTGTTGCTGGAACTAGTTGCTAGTCATCCTCCATCAGCTGCTGCCTTCCATCTTCTCTCTCCATCAAAATCAGCAAGAATTTGTTGTCAAGCACCAGCATTGCTCCACGGCCAGTGTTCTAAAAGAAGGTCTGGAAGGCCGAGTACTCGCCGCCTAGGCGCTAGAAGGACCCTCGCCGACTAGCTCGACTAGACGGACTATCCCGACTATCCCGATTAATTGTCCGACTAGGCGCCGAGTACTCGGCCCCGGAAGCTAGAAGGTGCCCGACCGCTCTGGGAACGCCTAGCGAGTTTTAGAACCTTGTCCACGGCCAAACTTCTCTTCGTAAAAAATAACATCTCGACTGATAATGATTTTCTTGGTGCTAGGATTGTATAGCTTATAAGCTTTTGATTGGTCACTAACACAGAAAAACACATTTTTCTCCCTAATTGTCAAGCTTTTTCCTCTTCGAATTTGGAATATGGGCATATGCAATACACCCAAAAATTTTAAAATGATCTACTGCCGATCTTCATCCGCTCCATGATTCCTCTGGTGTCATGTTTTGAACAACAAGTGTGGGACTTCTATTCAAAACATGAATGCTCCAATTAACTGCTTCAGGCCAGAAAGTCTTCGGAATACCACTCCTCATCAAAAGACTTCACACCATATTCATAATAGTGCGATTCTTTCTTTCGCAAACACCATTTTGCCGAGGCGTATAAGTTGCTATAAGTTGCCTCTTGATGCCATGGATCTCACAGAAGTTTGCAAATTCCTGTGAGATATATTCACCACCATGATCCGTGCATAAAACTTTGAGTGGGCAATCAACTTCTTTCTCAACAAGGGCTTTATATTGTTTAAAGGCTGTAAAGGCTTCGGATTTTTCTTGCAAAAAATAAACCCAGGTTTTACAACTATAATCATCAATGAAAGTAATTATATATCTGCTATCTCCATTAGAATATGGCGTTATTGGCCCGCACAAGTCAGAGTGTACCAGTTCCAACACCCGGTGTGCCCTTGAAGATTTTCCTTTTGGAAAAGCATCTCTGTGTTATTTGCTAACAACACATTCTTCACAGATCTCGGAAGGAGACCTCAAATTCTGGAAGGCTTTCCACCATATGTTTCTGCTGCAAGGTCTTCAATCCACCAAAACTGAGATGGCCATAGCGAAAGTGCCATAACCATGCTAGATCTTTCAGTGTTGCAACAATACATGAATGAGTGGTGTTGTGGAGATAAAGAGGGAACATACGATTCGCCGTCATGTTAACTTGAGCAAATAAGCCCAACTTTGCATCTTGAATTTTACATACTCCACCTTTGATAGTAATCTCGTATCCCTTTTCTTGCAACTGACCCACACTAAGCAAGTTGGTCTTTAAGTCTGGCACAAAAAGAACATTAGAGATAGTGTGAGTGGAATTTCCTTTGGTCTGGATACTTACACTCCCTTTTCCCATAGCGTGATCTTCATCAATTATTCTAGTAGTGTCAAAAAACAAAATTTTTAGTGAATTCACTCTTTCTGCATCAAACCTTGAATATCCAGGTGTCAAGTTTAAAGCCCTCTCGGGAAACAAACCTATTCAATGTCAAATTTGATGAAGATAAAGGCCTATACTGGTGGTGTCGTAGGGCCAGTTTTGACATCCCAACTATCGATATACATGACAACACCAAGCCGTTCCTCAGAAATCTCATTGCCTTTCAACAATATTGCCCTAGGGTTCCGCAGCACTTCACGTCTTACGCATTTCCCATGGACATGTTAATTAACTCTGAGAGAGACGTCCAAGTGCTTAAAGATGCCAAAGTTATAGAGAATAACAAATTGGGCGCAGATGAGGATATCTTGAATCTACAAGCTGTGCAAGGAAGTTGTACTAGAAGAATTCTATTTCGACGACACTTGCAGCAAAGCGTCCAAGTATAGTGAGTATGGCTGGCCGAAGTTTATGGCATACTTGAAACACAAGTGCTTTGCCTCTCCGTGGGCATTCATAGGCTTCTGTTTGGCCTTCATCGCTTTTGGCATGTCGGTTATTCAATTTGTTTGGACTTTCTTAAATAAAGGCCAATGATCATGAAGATATGAACATTCTAATATGTTTCAACTAGAATTGTAAGAGTGCCTAAGGGAATGTTTATGAGAAAAGGACTGTAATATAGTAATATGTTTGCCTATTTCCTTGAAATGTAAGTCTTTGTAGCACAATGATACAATCATCATTTTCTCATTTTCATTGATGTTCTTGCAAAATTAGCTCTTAATATAGGACAAATCGAGACCGGTTCATTGTTATGGGGATACCTGAATTCATATAAAGCCATTCTTCAGAGGATTAAAGCCTTTCTCTAAAGGATCTGGACATAGTCAAATAGTAGATAATTACTCCGCCACCTGCACGGATCAAAATAACCAAATGGATCCATACATGAAAATTAATTGTAACCAGCCAGTCTTCTAGTACTATACATATTGTCCAAATTAAGAAAGCTGAGATTTTATCAAACTTCTTCCTCATTTGATAAAATCTTTTGGGAAACTAGGCCTAAAGAGGGTGAAACCAAGGGCGCCAGTGTCCTTGTTCATACCAAACAAAGAATTTTCAAGACATGCATAATTGTACGTACTCCAATAAATACAAATGAGCGTGCACCAAAAGCTCAAGCATTAAGCTCAACAAACCAAAAGACAATTCACTTGGAAGCTGCAGGGCCGGCCCAACCATTTGGGTTGCCTTAGACGGACTCCGAGTTAATTGTCTACTTACTATTAAGTTAAAAAAAAAAACATATAAGTTAAAAGGCAAAATAAATTCAAGGTTACATTATGCTTTTAGCTTCAATTACATCAAAAAAGAGAGAACCAAAATATAACCTCATTACCCGTAACCCCTTCACCCCTTCACGCAATTTTTAGGAAATAGGGTCAGCAGATTTTTATAAATGAGGAAGAGTAGAATATATTACCCGTAACCCCTTCACGCAATTTTTTAATAGGTGAACAGAACTTGACTTCTTCTTACTTTGCCGACAGCCGAGCGGCCCGAGCCGAGTCAGCAAACCCATGATTTTGTTGGCACTTGGTTGTTCCTTCTTAAATTCCAATTTCCAAGTAGTACTTCAAAACGACAAAACCCCAGTATGTAGTCTGTAGGAAACCCATGATTTTGTCAGCAAAACCATGATTTGTGTTCCTTGAATCTGATTTGGACGGTAGTCTGAAGGAATTAGGAATGGTCACGAGGGTGGAGGATTTTGCCGTTTCGAATGAGGATTGGAGACTGGGGAGTTTCGTATGGGGAATTAGGGATCTGGGAATGGGAATAAAAGAGAGTTTCGAATGGGGAGTTTCCAAAAAGTTAAGTCTCTCTCTCTCTCTCTCTCTCTCTCTCTCTATATATATATATATATATATATATATATATATTATTTTTTTTGCCTGATGAAAAAGGGAAAAAAATGAAATAGTTGCTTGTGGCGGGACTCGACCTCCAGTCGGGTCGTGTGGAATTTTAAAACACCTCAGGAGATCAATGCACCAATGCATTGTTTCAATTACAAAAGGGAAACTTTTTGAAATTTATTATCACTTACGATTTTTTTTTTTTTTTGTTGCCCTGGCCCGGGGGTTGTCCTAGCCCAAGGTCTTGCCAGGCTTGGGTCAAGGCCGGTCCTGGGAAGCTGATACATTGAAATAGAAAATGTAACAGTCAACAATCATCCATTAAAAAAAAAAAAAAAAGAAGCTCATCAATGTCGCGTGTCAAATACGCTGAGCGAAAAAAAAGTGTAAGGTGACAAAGCAAATACATTCACTCAAAAGAAAAGTGGTTTTTAGATTATTGGTTTTTTCGATTTGTCTTTATTTTAAATTTTTTTTCATTTGTTAGTTTCGCATCAAGATTTTGTGGTTTCTGGATTCCTCTCGGCGAGACGAATCTAACGAGTATAAAATTATGGTCAAAACTCAAAATTTTTTGAATAAAGCCAAAAATAGGTGGATTATTGGCGAATAATCCACCTATTTTGGCTTTATTCAAAAAATTTTGAGTTTTAACCATAATTTTATACTCGTTAGATTCGTCTCGCCGAGAGGAATCCAGAAACCACAAAATCTTGACGCGAAACTAACAAATGCAAAAAAAATTTGAATAAAGACAAATCGAAAAAACCAATAATCCAAAAACCACTTTTAGGCCAAATTAGGCCGTTTCAGAACAAACTGTTTCAAAACAACACCACACATATCAGGCTCCTCAAGTTCAATGCAGCATTCGCTTTTCTTTTTCTTCTTGTTACGCATGACTTTAGTGGTTCTCAACATTCATTGTTTTTCTTGATCAGAAATAAGGTCTCCACATACACATGAATGTGCATGATACGGATGCAGAACTAGTTGAAAAGGAAGTTTCTTAATTTCTTGGCTCTTTGGATCATACAAATACAGCTTTATATCACAACATGCATACACCCTCAGTACCATCTCACCATTTTTCGCAGATCCCTCAAGTCTAATCTTACCATTTATCCAATAACCCGTGGAATCTGAAAAAGGTCCAACTCTAAATTGGTTAGTCCATGATCTCTGGTCTTCATTCAATACCTACACGTCAAACCGTCTAAAGTTGGGGTGGTATACTTAATTAGAGCAAGTTTATCCTTGAGTTCTTACAATCCCCACGAATCCCACAGAATCTTATTTGCCCTTCCTGATTCAATCCCATGGAACTAGATTCACAATCCCATTGGATTAGCAATCCAACCAATAAAAACCAAAACAAACGAGTATGTTTTTGGTGCGCGCCCCACCGCATTCACTATCCTATGATTCCTATCTCACCCCTGAAACCTGATATCAAACACGACCTAAATTACCACATACTGAGCTTATCACGGGCACAAAGTGTAACGACGGTGGGTAAGAGGAAGGCTAATCGCTTTGGGATACTCGGACGCAATTGAAATTCGAGGATTACACATAGATTAGGAGGTGAGAGAGAGAGAGAGAGATTTTCCGAAACAGTCCGGTGGCGGCATTGCATAGAATCAAGGAATCAGGCTGGACAATCTTAATGAGTAGAAAACTCGAGCTCGAGTTAGGCCCTACTCGTTCGGTTAATTTATTAAATGAGCCTCTATAAATGAGCCGAGCTCGGTTCATTTACTAAACGAGTCTCTATAAATGAGCCGAGCTCGGCCAACCTTTTGAGTATAATCCTATCAACTCTTTTACTAAACACGTCAAAAATTCGAGCTAGACCTCAGCTCGATTACTAAACTAGCCGAGCCCAGAAGGCCCGAACTGCTCCGAGAGCTGTGTTTGTTTGTAGCGGTTCATAAAATTGGTCCCTAAATCTTTCTTTATGACCAGAGGACTCTGTTTCAAGTTTTATTCATGCAGAAATACATAAATCTATTAATAGTCAAGGTCTCTTTTGAAGCAATTTACTAATGCCGCTGAATGGGGTATGCGTATTAATTCCTTGAGGATCTTTTTGCTAGAGAAAAATATTTCCTCCTCAATCTTTGCTTTTTGGAAGATCAACTCTCAATTCCCATCTAGATAGAAGTCTACAGGGTTGGCAAACTGGGGTAAAAATACCTATTTACAAGAAGCAAATGTGTTATTTTTTAATGCATTTTTACCTGATCAAATTTAGTTTAACACTATTTTTCCTCCCTAATAGCTGGAAATGACATTTATTTAGTACTATCTTTCACCATTGATGTTTTTCTTATTGTCAAATCCTTTTTTTTTTTTTTTTGTCATTCCTAATCTATTACATGGGGGACGGGGAAGGGGCTCGATCCCGGGATACAGTGTGAGGCATCCAAGAACTCTACCGCATAAGCTAGCCACTACTTGCTCTTTTTGTCAAAACGATCTAATATATTATTATAGAATTAGTTTTCGCGAGCAGAAATCTGAGAGCAACACGTGGCACCTATGTTGGAGTATATTTTTTTTGGTTTAGAAGTTATGAAAATGTATAGTTCTATGAACGTTGTTAGCAAGTAATTAGTGGCTTGCTTTTTCCCTATGACAGATTTGGTGAATTTTCCAAGTTTTTTTTTTTTTTTTTATAGCAAGTAAATTCAACAATTTACTTTTCCATTTTCCCTAAATTAGGCTTCTAATTTGGTAATGACGTTGAGAAAATAAAGGCCTAACGTCTTTTTTTTTTTTTGGGTGCATCAGAAATAAATGCCTAACATTTAGTGTTCCCAATTTCAAATGGGTAGTGCTAATGCCAAAACCGTTTTTGTTTGTGCCAAAATTGCAGTGCTTAAAAACATTGTACCATGTGCAATGTACAAGCTTTTTATGCACTACAGTTTTGACACAAACAAAAATGGTTTTAGCATTATCATTTCCCTTTCAAATTTCATAACTAATGGCCAAAAGTCAAAACGTACTTCGTATTTACTCTTTTACATTTTGAATTCCATAACTCCCTTCCTCTCTTGCAACCCATTCCCAACATCAGTGTTTTTTCTGAAGATATTTGGAATAGGTTGTACGTTTACTCATGTTCGATTCGATTTCGTGCGTTTTCTTTTCTTATTTTCTTTTTATATTCTCTTTAGAAAGGAACACAATGTATTTAGTTTTAAATAGCGGTATCGGTTGCAGTATCGGGGCATTGGAAACCGATGTATCGAATGATACGTCACGGGAATCGGGTGTAGCAGTCGTGAATTTTTAACTTTTTAGGCATATTGGCTACTTATCGGTCGATATTCAAAACTATTAAAGTCGTCTTCTTATTTTGCTAATTTCGCATAGAACAAATTAATGGTGTAAGAAAAATGGAGGGGTTGGATTTGGCAAAAAATATTGCAGAAATAAATTGAAAAACTAAATCAGGCTTTTTTCTTGAATTCTGGCGATTCTAACTCTTTTTATGCAACGGGATTCTAACTCTTGAATACGCTAACTCATCATTTGTATATTTGCAGAGATCTATCGATAAGCATATTGAACATGAAGTAGATGTAGTGGTTAGTGACATTGGTAGCACGGGGATGCATGCACAGGGAAGGTGACTCAAAGTGCGCTGGTGATGATACCAAACAACTGCCGAAGCTTCACCCTCTATCCCAAGCATCGCATCGGTACTTATACTTTAATTTTCATGTTAGTTTAAGTTATACTTAGATTTCTATTCTTTTCTTCATGCTTTTGCTTATCTACTTTTTAATGAAGATTTCTCAAGTATAATTCTGCCTCAAGCATCGTATCTCCAATGTAAAACATGAACTTCTTGTACTTCAATTCATCATGTTATTTTAATAAAGTCATACAAGATTTTCTATCATTTCTGTTATGTTTTTGCTTATCTATTTTTTTGCCAATGCATGGTTCTAAAATATTACATATCGGTCATCATAAAGCAGGATAAAAAAGAGAAGGAATCGAATCTTAGAAGGAACAGAGATGCACAAATCGACTGTAATATATGGATGAGCCCTCTATATATAGATAATGCCAGAAGGGCTTCTTTGCAAAAGACAATTGCTTTCTTGATTTTATTGATCAAAAACTCAACTAAAAGGCAATCGGATTCAGATTAGATAGGGGAGGAGTAATCAGAGTCAGATTCGCTGGCGGAGGACGTCCCCGAGATCCTAAAAGAGAATCACTTCCTGATTCCATTGATCAAGAGCAAATCCACTCAACTGAAATGAGTCAAGGGGATGGTAGTGACGACGACAATTATGAGAAGGCTGTAAGAAGCCATGAGAAGGCTGTTAGGAGCCTTACATCGACCATCGATGAGAAAATCACTCGAGACCTGGAAAACCAAATCCTTGTTCTCTTCCGCTTGCATTTGCAGGGTGCCTGTAAATCTTCGTGAGGTGAACAACAGGGCCTACACCCCTCACCTCATTGCTATCGGCCCTCTTCACCGACAACACCTCAAAGAAACACCCATGCAAATATGTCAAACTGTACTACGCCAATTACCTATTTCTCCGACTGACGAAAGGAATAGAGGATCAGAAAAAAAGCTGACAAAAAATTTGAGGTGCTCCAAGAACGTGTGAAGGAAATGAAGAAGTCTGTAGATGATGCCAAGAAAAGCTACACAGAAGTAGTCTGGCTGAATGAGGAAATGATGTTGGTAGATGGTTGCTTCATCCTAGAACTTCTCTACAGTTACTATGACCTGACGAAAAAACAAGAAAAAATACCTATCAATGGTGGAGATAGCAACAACTCAAAGGTAAGAAAGCCAGGAAATTTGACATAAACTTCAAAAAAATCTATTTCTGTTCTCCTTGGTAAAAAGAATACAAATTTCATGCATTCTTCTCGTATTTCGATGCTCTTACATACTTATTTTTACCTAAAGCAAATGACTGTTGGAGTCAATGTAACAAAGATATCGAATGAACTGGTAATAATTTCAAATAAAAAATACTTGTAAGGTAAATAGGGATATACAAATTTAATTAGAAATCTCTCATTTCGAAAAGCAGGAAACAATACGTTTGAAAAAAAAAAGAACAGTTTAGTAAATGGCCTCACTAAAACTATTTTGTCCTAGGCCTCGAGTGGTATTCTGCATCAGCGCGAACGAGAGGAAAGCAGCAAAAGCAGCAGCAACGAACAAGAAGTGGCAGATCCTGTTTTTGATAGCATTTTAACATCAAGCATTGTCAGACACGACTTGCTACTCCTCGAGAACCAGATTCCTTTCTTTGTGCTTGAGAAATTGTTCCAACTCACTGTGGAAAAGATCCCGAATTGTCCCCATAGGCGTTCACTCACCAATTACGTCCTTTTTTACTTTCGCAACACAATGAGTCCAGAAGAACATTCCAAAAATAGTGGTAGCGCGACGAAAAATAGCTGTGGTTCACCTAATGACTGTGTCCTTCACATTTCTGGCGACAAAATTGTAACTACGTCTGAAGGAGAACACCCAGCTGGGAAAGCTAAAGACTACTATCATATTCTGCATTTACTACACGATAATGACGTTACTCGTGGCCAACAAAAAGTATGGAATCAGACCTCGACTACGCTGGAGTCTGGTCAAGAACCAAAAGTCAGTGAATTTACTCTTTCTGCATCAAACCTTGAATATGTTAAAAATATTAATTTATAATCTTCTAGAGTTGGGTAGAATGTGTTAAAATATCTAAGTAAAAATATAGAAGTGTGTAGAAATGTGTGAAGTGTCTAGAAAGTTTGAGGAAGATTTTTGTATTAGAAAAATGTGCAACAATCAGGAGCCTTCTCGAGGAAAGAAGGTCGGCAGATTAAGTCGGTGACTGGCTCTATAAATAGAGCTTCACATTGTACCTTTCGCTTGTAATGAAAAAGACATTTCATTGACTTGTACTCCTCCCTTGTACTAGACAAGGAATAAAGAAAGCACTCAAAGTTTTCTACTGTCCCCAACGACACAATCAGCAAATCCAATTACAAAAGTCTCCACAAACTCCCTTATTACACTTTCAGTCCCTTCTTTACCTATAATTCCATTTATCTCCCTTAACCTTCCTTCTATTTTAAACTAGCACCCCAACAATTTTGGTATCAGAGCTAGAACCCCAAACACATCCTTGTCCTCCTTATTCACCTATCACTCCATTCTTGGAATATTGCAAGGAAAAAGGAATCAAGAGGCAACTTACAGTCCGGAAAACACCTCAACAAAACGGAGTAGCAGAGCGGAAAAACCGCACCATTGTAGAGATGGCACGAAGCATGCTCAAAGGCAAAGGCCTACCAAACACATTCTGGGCTGAAGCTGTCAACACTGCAGTGTTCATCCTTAACCGATCTCCCACGAAGGCAGTACAGAACAAAACGCCATATGAGGCATGGTACAAAGAGAAGCCACAGGTACATTTTCTCAACGTTTTTGGGTGCATTGCATATGCATTAGTTCCCTCAGAACAAAGGGAAAAATTTGACGAAAAACGGGAGAAATATATCTTCATCGGATATAGTGATGAGTCCAAGGGATATCGTCTCTATAATCCAAGCACAAATAAATTTGTGGTTTCTCGAGATGTGATATTTGATGAAGCTGCTGCATGGAAATGGGAGGACAATTCTTTCCAACAACAAAAGTTTTTCGAGCCTTTTGATGCAGGAAATGGGCAAGAAACTTCGACTCCGGGCCCAAGTCCAAGCCAAAGTTCACAGACCGGTCCAGAGAGCTCATCAGAGGATCTCAATCCAACGAGAAAGGTACGCTCCTTACGAGACATATATGACTCATGTGATTTTGCCTTCTTCACTTGTGAACCACAGAACTTTGAAGAAGCTGCAAGTGAAGAGATATGGAAAAAGGCAATGGACGAGGAAATTGCAACTATTGAGAAAAATCACACATGGGATCTCGTGGAGCTGCCAAAAGACAAAGACGTAATCGGACTCAAATGGGTCTATAAGACAAAATACAAAGAAGATGGATCAATTCAGAAGCACAAAGCACGGTTAGTGGCAAAAGGCTACTCGCAACAGCCTGGAGTGGATTTCAATGAAACATTTGCCCCTGTTGCTCGCATGGAGACGATCAGAACAGTTCTAGCCTTGGCGGCGCAGTACGAGCTTCCAGTATATCAACTCGACGTCAAATCTGCATTTCTCAATGGCGAACTAGAAGAAGAAGTCTATGTGGAGCAACCGCAAGGCTACACTGTCAAAGGAAAAGAAGACAAGGTGTACCGACTTCGAAAAGTACTCTATGGCTTGAAGCAAGCACCTCGAGCGTGGAATAGCAATATTGACAAGTACTTCTGCCAAAATGGTTTTGATAGAAGCCGAAGTGAACCATCACTCTATGTCAAAAAAAGAGGTACGCAGGACTTCCTCATTGTTTGCTTATATGTTGATGATTTAATCTACACAGGCACCAATTCAGCAATGCTAGAAGAATTTAAAAAGGCCATGATGAAGGAGTACGAGATGACTGATCTCGGTCTCATGAGATATTTTCTCGGCATCCAAGTGAGGCAATCCAAAGAAGGGATATTTATCTCACAAGAAAAATATCTTGAAGATCTGCTGAAGAAATTCCGCATGAGTAACTGCAAGCCAGTTTCTACTCCACTTTCTTTAAATGACAAGTTACAGCTAAATGATGGAGCTGAGAAAGTCAATGCTACGGCCTACTGAAAATTGGTTGGTTCGCTCAATTATCTCACTCATACAAGACCCGACATTGTATATTCTGTGAATCTTATTTCCAGATTTATGCATGAGCCGAGCAAGCTACACTATGCCGCAGCAAAACGGATTCTGCGTTATCTTCAAGGGACAAAGAAACTCGGCATCGGGTACACAAACGGATTCTGAATGATAGCACCTCAGGATATGTATTCTGTATTGGATCTAACATTATCGCTTGGAGTTCAAAAAAGCAAAGGACAATTGCTCTATCATCGGCAGAAGCAGAATATATAGCAGCTACAGATGCAACATGTGAAGCGGTATGGCTCTGAAGAATTCTTTCGGATATGGAGCATAAAGAGGAAGGCCCTACAATCATCTACTGCGATAATATGTCAGCCATAGCAATGAGCAAAAATCCAGTTTTTCATGGCAGGACAAAGCACATTGAGCTCCGACATCACTTTATCAGAGACTTGGTGCAGAATGGAGAAATTCAGCTCGAGTTCGTCAATACCAAGGAGCAGCTAGCTGACATTATGACCAAAGCAGTGGCAGCAGAAAAATTCTCTCAATTCTATGAAGTCATGAAGATTACAAATTAAGGAGGAGTGTTAAAAATATTAATTTATAATCTTCTAGAGTTGGGTAGAATGTGTTAAAATATCTAAGTAAAAATATAGAAGTGTGTAGAAATGTGTGAAGTGTCTAGAAAGTTTGAGGAAGATTTTTGTATTAGAAAAATGTGCAACAATCAGGAGCCTTCTCGAGGAAAGAAGGTCGGCAGATTAAGTCGGTGACTGGCTCTATAAATAGAGCTTCACATTGTACCTTTCGCTTGTAATGAAAAAGAATTTCATTGACTTGTACTCCTCCCTTGTACTAGACAAGGAATAAAGAAAGCACTCAAAGTTTTCTACTGTCCCCAACGACACAATCAGCAAATCCAATTACAAAAGTCTCCACAAACTCCCTTATTACACTTTCAGTCCCTTCTTTACCTATAATTCCATTTATCTCCCTTAACCTTCCTTCTATTTTAAACTAGCACCCCAACAGAATATGCAGGTGTCCGATTTAAAGCCCTCTCGGGAAACAACCTATTCAACATCAAATTCAATGAAGATAAAGGCCTATACTGGTGGTGTCATAGGGCCAGTTTGACATCCCAACTATCGGTGTACACGATCCCACGGAGCCATTCCTCAGAAACCTCATTGCCTTTGAACAATGTTGCCCTAGGGTTTCGCAGCACTTCACATCCTATGCATTTCTCATGGACATGCTAATTAACTCTGAGACAGACGTCCAAGTGCTTAAAGATGCCAAAGTTATAAATAACTACTTGGGCGCAGATGAGGATATCTCGAATCTATTTAGCAAGCTGTGCAAGGAAATTGTACTAGACGAATTCTATTTCGCCGACACTTGCAGCAAAGCGTCCAAGTATAGTGGGTATGGTTGGCCGAAGTTTATGGCATACTTGAAACGTACGTATTTTGCCTCTCCGTGGGCATTCATAGGTTTCTGTTTGGCCTTCATCGCTTTTGGAATGTCGGTTATTCAATTTGTTTGGACTTTCCTTAAATAAAGGCCAATGATCATGAATATTCTAATATGTTTCAACTAGAATTGTAAGAATGTGTCTAAGGGAATATTTATGAGTAAAGGACTATAAAAAAGTATGTGTAGACACCCCAATTTTGATGACCTGTGTATCCCCGGTGATGAAAAAAGAGTGCGCGAAATATACCTTGGAACGGATGGATCAAATGAACCAAAAAACCCAAACCCACCTGAACCGTACGGCCCAAAATCTTAAACCGTACGGCTTAAACTTCCATTTGCACCGCGCGGTGTTTCCTTGTGCACCGTACGGTATTCTCTTGGCACCGCACGGCACCCATGTCCCATCAACGGGATTCCCGGTTTGTTCCAGCAGCTCAGAAACCATGATGATATTCGATTCCTGCCATGATGAGCCCGCTCTTTTTTTCGTTCGAAAACACACCCCTCCCCTATAAATACTGGAGATCGACGAACGATTAAAAAAGGTCGAAAAAAAGAATTCCCGAAGAAATTACCCCCGTACTAAAGCTCTGTTATTCTGCTCATACGCATCTACATTCTGCTGAACCCCTCAAATATCTTCCTCTCACAAACCCAGAAAGCTACAAGTCACCCTCCCGATCCAATCGTTTCATTTCGAGGTATAACATCCATGTTTTAATCGCATATAATCTTCTGAGGGGAGTCCTTACCGGGCTCGAGGAAGGCTCTGTAGCCATTCCTTGAGTCCAAATGAGGATAGTCCAGTAACATTCGAGCCTCTCGGGAAGGTATCACGGGATACCATCCATTGTCGCGGGACACCGTCTCTGAAAATGAGGTACATTCATTCACTAAAATCATTTTCCAAACTTGTTTTTATTAATAAATGACATGGTTTTTGCATAAAAACAAAGGTCGGTTTCAATCGGACAGAAACCAAATTTTTTTTTAGAAAATACACTGTGCAGAGGCACCGTGCGGTGTTCTTAATATGCCGTGCGGCATAATTTCGACGCCGTGCGGTACTAGTGGAAAAACCTTTTTTTTGGTGCTCTGTTTCTTTTGAATCCGGTGCTCTGTTTTCTGGTAAAACCAGAGGGGTCTAATCACAGTAACCCCCTCTCACTTTCTGTCTCTTTCACTCACACCCCCTCTTGATTAAATTTTTTTTCTCTCTTTGTGTTTATCTGCCTGATTGTGTGTTGTTTAAATTATTATTGTTATTTACTTCCTTTAAGCTTGTTATTTCGTGGTATGTTGTTTATGTGTTTTAAAAAGTTTTCAATAAAATATTTTCAAAGAAAATCCCACAAATATTTAGTAAAGACCGGAAAATTCCGGGCACGCGGGGTGCATTTTTCGAACAAAACCTTCCCCGCGGGTAACCTGGCTCCCGAACCCAAATCTCTATTTTTCGCAGATCAAACCCTTTTTTCAGCGGCATAAAGAGTCATTATTTTTCTAAACGGTTTCTCGGGTACCTAACATTCTCCAAGAATTAAACCCCGGGTGGCGACTCTAAATTTTTCTTCATTTCCCGGATCGCCCTTTTTCATAACCAAAACTCCGTGGAAATTCATTTTTTTTGCCCTGCGCGAAAAACTCGAGCGTCCACAGTATGTTTGCCTATTTCCTTGACATATATGTCTTTTTAGGCCAATGATACTATCATTTTCTCATTTTCATTAATGTTCTAGCAAATTTAGCTCTTAATATAAGACCATTCGAATCCGGTTCGTTGTTACAAGGATACCTGAATTCACACAAAGCCATTCTCTAAAGGACCTGGACATAGTCAAAAATAGAATTACTCCGGCACCAGCACGAATCAAAATAACCAAATGGATCCCTATATGAAAATTAAATCTTATGAAATGTAGCTAGTCAGTCTTTCCAGCATTCATATTGTCCAAATTTGTTCAACCAGTGCGAGAACAATCGCTTGATTTGGCTTTGCTTGAATATCTGATTCGAGACCTTGGAAAGATTCTGGAGCAATTGCTGTTGGAATTGTGCCTTGAATTTTCCTTTTTTTGGGAGAATTCCAATTGTGTTTAGGATTTCCTATTGTGTTTAGGATTTCCTATTGCATTTAGGATTTCCAATTGTGTTTAGGTTTTCCTATTGTGTTTAGGATTTCCTATTGATTGTGCTTCTTATAAATAGAGGCTTTTGGGGATCCTTTATCTATCTCTCATATTGTGGCCTCTCCAGATTTACGGATCATAGCCGGCTCTTTGTATCTCTTCTTCACCATTGATAGTGAACTCTCTCTCTCTCTCCTCGCCCGTGGACGTACCTCAATCTTGGGGGAACCACTTATATCGATCTTTGTGTCGTGTGATTGCTTGTTGTTTTGTTTGCTTTCTCCCAAACTTAGTCGCATTCATAGCGTTCGTTCAACAAACTGGTATCAGAGCTTCTGGTTGAAAAACTAGGGTTTCGTTTCCGATTGTGGCTATGGCGGCTAAGTTTGAGATTGCGAAGTTTGATGGGCAGAGCAGCAGCTTCAGTCTTTGGAGGGTTAAGATGAAGGCTTTGCTAGTTCAACAGGGATTACACAAGACCTTGCAGGGGCAGGAAAAATCCGGCATCAGTGCAAAAAATTGGAAAGACATGGATGCTAAAGCTCTGAGTTCGATTCAGTTGAGTCTAGCAGACGATGTTCTTCGCGAGGTGGAAGAACAAACTTCAGCAGCAGGTATTTGGCTGAAGTTGGAAGGCATATATATGACAAAATCGCTCGCGAACAGGTTGTATCTTAAACAACGTCTTTATACGTTTCGAATGCGTGAAGGTACACCTATTAAGGATCACTTAGATGAGTTTAATCGTATTTTGATGGACCTGAAAAATATTGATTGTAAAATCGAGGAGGAGGACCAAGCCCTAATTTTGTTATGTTCTTTACCGCCATCGTATGAACATTTTGTTACAACCTTATTGTATGGGAAAGACACCATATCCATGGAGGATGTTAAGGCCAGTCTTCATTCGAAAGAGTTGAGGAAAAAGGTGTCAGGAGAGGTTGATGATCATGCGGAGGGATTGTTTGTTAGGGGAAGAACGACAGAAAAGGGTGGTACGAGTAATAGGGAAAGATCCAAATCAGCAGTTAAAAATAAGAAAAAGGAAAGTGCAATTATTGCAAGAAACCGGGGTACTGGGCAAGAGACTGTTTAAAACTCAAGGAGAAGGAAAAAGAGGACCAGAAAGGGGGTAAAAATATTGTCGGGGTTGCTGAAAGTTCGAATGAGTTAGATACTGTTTTATCAGTTACAGTGGGAGATTCTCGCTGTGATACCGAGTGGATTTTGGATTTAGGGTGTTCATATCACATGTGTCCGCATAAGGAGTGGTTCGCCACTTATGAGGCGGTCAATGGTGGCACAGTTTTAATGGGCAACAACATACCCTGTAAAATTGTTGGTTGTGGAACGATCCAACTCAAGATGCACGACGGTATTGTGAGGACTTTATCGGATGTTCGGCATGTTCCGGAGTTGAAGAAAAATCTTATCTCTTTGGGTGCTCTAGATTCCATTGGTTGTACTTTCACTGGTGAAGGTGGAGTTTTGAAGGTCTCAAGGGGTGCTTTGGTGCTGATGAAGGGTCAGAAGGGTAACAATCTCTATTCACTCATGGGCAGTACAGTTACGGGTTCTGCAGCAGCGGTCGCTTCTTCAAAGATTTCGGGTTCGGATTTGACTCGGTTATGGCATATGCGTCTTGGGCATATGAGCGAGAGAGGGATGACAGTTTTGAGCAATCAGGGTCTACTTTGTGGGCAGAAAACTGAGAAGCTGGATTTTTGCGAGCATTGTGTCTACGGCAAGCAGTGCAGGGTCAAATTCAGTACAGCTATTCATCGCACCAAAGGCACGGTGGATTATTTTCACTCGGATCTTTGGGGTCTCGCTGAGGTAACTTTTAAAGGTGGTTTTCGATATTTTATGAGTATTATCGATGATTTCTCTCGTAAGGTTTGGGTGTATATGCTAAAACATAAAAGTGATGCTCTAAGTACATTCAAACAGTTTAAAATTTTGATAGAGAATCAGACGGGTAAGAAAATAAAATGTTTGAGAACTGACAATGGTATGGAGTTTTGTCTTGGCGAATTTGATAAGTTTTGCAGTAATGAGGGCATTGTGAGACATCACACAGTGAGGAAAACCCCCAAGCAGAACAGTGTGGCTGAACGAATGAACATGACTCTTTTGGAGAAGGCACGTTGTATGTTGTCCAATGCCGAGTTGGGCAATGAGTTTTGGGCTGAAGCCGTTTCCACAGTATGCTATTTGGTGAACAGGTCTCCGTCTACTGCTATTGAGTGTAAAACTCCATTTGAGGTATGGTCGGGTCATAAAGCTGATTATTCCATGCTGTGTGTGTTTGGGTGTCCAGCTTATGCTCATGTCAATGAGGGTAAGTTGGAGCCACATGCCAAGAAGTGTATTTTCTTGGGTTATCAAGCAGGTGTGAAAGGGTATCGTTTATGGTATCCGGAATCCTCTAAGTTTTTGATCAGTAAAGATGTTACTTTTGATGAAAACTTTATGGTTAAGAGGTCTAAGCAGGTTGAAGGTGCAGTTGAGAAACCGAGGGTTCCAAAGCAGGTGGAGTTTGTGATTGAATCTTCTGGCTCAGGGAAGAATGTCAATAATCAGCCAATTGAAGAGGAGTTCAATAGTTCAGACACAGAGGATGATGTACCAGCAGAGCAACCACGCACTATTGCTAAAGAAAGGCCAAGGAGGGAGATTCGGCCTCCTGAACAGTATTCGGCTTATTCTGAGATGGTGGCCTATGCTTTATCGATTGTTGAAACAGTGGAGTATGATGAGCCTTCTACCTATGTGGAAGCTGTTTCGAGCAATGAGAGTGCACAGTGGTGTGTTGCTATGAATGAAGAGATTGAGTCTCTTCAGAAGAACCAGACATGGGAGTTGGTGGAACCGCTGAAAAATAGGAGGATTGTTGGGTGCAAATGGGTCTTCAAGCGCAAGCTAGGTATTCCAGGGGTTGAAGAGGCACGGTTCAAAGCTCGGCTAGTGGCGAAAGGATTCAGTCAAAAGGAAGGTGTTGACTACAATGAGGTATTTTCACCAGTTATAAAACACAGTTCCATTCGCACTTTACTTGCTATTGTTGCTTGTTATGACCTTGAGTTAGAGCAACTTGATGTCAAAACGGCGTTTTTGCATGGGGAGCTTGAGGAACAGATTTATATGCGTCAACTAGAGGGATTTGTTGTTTCTGGTAAGGAAGATCATGTGTGCTTGCTTCGTAAGTCTTTATATGGCTCAAAACAGTCTCCTAGGCAGTGGTATAAGCGGTTTGATACATTCATGATAAGCCAATCATATTCTAGGAGTGAATATGACAGTTGTGTGTATTTTCGGAGACTTCCAGATGGTTCATTTATTTATCTACTGTTGTATGTTGATGATATGCTTATTGCTGCCAAAGGTGTATCAGAAATCAACAGGTTGAAGCAGCAGTTGAGTGGTGAATTCGAGATGAATGATTTGGGTGTAGCAAAACTAATTTTTGGTATGGAGATTAGTAGAAATCGAGTAGATGGCAGGTTGTTCTTGAATCAGAAGTCATATGTTCTCAAAGTGCTTGAGCGCTTTACCATGCAGAACTCGAAGCTAGTCAGTACCCCTTTGGCAGCACACTTTCGACTTTCAGCAGAATTGTCACCTCAGTCGGAGGATGTGGAGAAATGTATGTCTCAGGTTCCATATTCGAGTGCAGTTGGGAGCCTTATGTACGCCATGGTATGTACTCGTCCTGATATTTCACATGCAGTTAGTGTCGTAAGTCGCTATATGGGGCGACCGGGAAAGGCACATTGGGAGGCTGTGAAGTGGATACTTCGGTATTTGAAAGGGACTGCAGATGTGGGTCTTTTGTATGGAGTTTCTAATTCGGGTAATCAAGTTGTTGGTTACGTTGATTCGGATTTTGCCGGTGACCATGATAAGAGCAGGTCTCTGACAGGCTATGTGTTCACTCTATCCGGAAGTGCCATTAGTTGGAAAGCAACTTTACAGGCTACGGTCGCGCTGTCTACAACAGAAGCGGAGTATATGGCCATTGCCGAAGCTGTAAAGGACGCATTGTGGATGAGGAGAATTCTTTGTGAGCTTGGTATTGCACAAGGGGTTACTTCAGTATTTTGTGACTCTCAGAGTGCTATACATCTGACTAAAAATCTGATGTATCATGAACGGACCAAGCATATTGATGTCAGGTATCACTTCGTTCGAGAGATCATCTCACAGAAGCAAGTTGAGGTGAAGAAAGTGGGAACGACAGATAACCCAGCGGACATGTTGACTAAACCGGTTTCGGTTGCCAAGTTCAAGCATTGCTTGGGCTTGGTTGGTATTTGCAGTTGATCGCCCCTTGGGGGCATTGTGGCGAGGTAGAGGCAGAAGAGGGTTGCTATAATTAGTGATTTGGGTTCAGTGGAATTCAAGTCAAGGTGAAGAATTGTTGGAATTGTGCCTTGAATTTTCCTTTTTTTGGGAGAATTCCAATTGTGTTTAGGATTTCCTATTGTGTTTAGGATTTCCTATTGATTTTGCTTCTTATAAATAGAGGCTTTTTGGGATCCTTTATCTATCTCTCATATTGTGGCCTCTCTAGAGTTACGAATCATAGCCGGCTCTTTGTATCTCTTCTTCACCATTGATAGTGAACTCTCTCTCTCCTCGCCCGTGGACGTACCTCAATCTTGGGGGAACCACTTATATCTTTGTGTCGTGCGATTGCTTGTTGTTTTGTTTGCTTTCTCCCAAACTTAGTCGCATTCATAGCGTTCGTTACAACAATTGCTTTAGTTTATTGCTATAAACACCTTGAGGGCTGAGGCTATTGTTTCTACTATCTCTGAAGTAATTACGTAACTAAGCATGAACTATGAAATAATTGCAGGAACGGGAGGACGACACCCATGGATGCAAACACAATATAGAATTGGCTAAGCAAGTCGCTCAACAAAACCAAAGGTAATTCAAAACATTGAATGAAAAATGTTGCAGTTGAATAAAGAGAAAGCATTCGAAACAACTCACCCATCAGAATCCTCAACGAGTTCAAAACTGCATTGCTATTTCTTTTTCTTCTTCTTACCCATGACTTCAATGGTTCTCAAGATTCATTTTCTTTCTTGACCGGAAGAAGGGTCTTCACATACATATACATAATATACGATGGCAGATTTTGTTGAAAAGGAAGATTCTTAATTTCTTGGCTCTTTGGATTGTACAAATACACCTTTCTTCTACCACAAGATGTATTTACCCTCAATACCATCTCACCATTTTTCGCACATCCCTTAACTCTTATCGAATCAAATTTCCAACAACCCATAATATCTGCAAAAGGTCCAACTCTGAATTGGTTAGTCCATGATTTCTGGTCTTCATTCAATACCCACACGTCAAAGCATCTGAAGTTGATGATATAATTAGTCAGAGCAAGTTTACCCTTTAGTTCTACCAATTGCCAAAAAATCTCATTGAAACCGTTGGGCACTCTTATTTTTCTGATCACCTCATTATCCAAGTCCAAGGACACAAAAATCAGACTTCTTAGAGAAGAGTTTCTTGTTTCCCAATAGAGAACTCCATTTACGAAGACTGCACAAGAAGTATCATGAACCTCACACGGGGAAAAATAAGCATCATTGACATCCTCATCGTAAGAAGAAGGCATCGTAACATCAAGCTCCCTCCAAGTATCCGTTCCCATCATGTACATATCAATTCGGACCAAAAGTTTCAAAATTCTATGAGGCTTTAAATAGCGATACACAATCCTTATCAATACGTAATCACCCGCACTAGGATGGAAACCAAATTGAAAAGTCATCCACGCAATCCTGGTAACACTGTCATCCCACCATTTGTAATCTGGGAATTTCCTGAACTGTTGGGTGGCGAAATTGCATAGAATCAAGGAATCAGGGCATCTCTAGTGCACTACCTAAAATCACTACCTAAAGTGCCCTAACTAGTTAGCTAAGAAAAACCTCAAAAAATGGTCTCTAGTGCACAAAAGTTGGCTCCCTAAAATCTTAGGTGGCGCCCCTCACTACCTAAAGTGCCCTAAGTGACTACCTAAATTTGGGGATGGACTTAAGGAGAGAGAAAGAGGAGAGAGATAGAGAGAGAGAGGAGAGAGAAAGTTGCTGGCATTTATAACATTGAATTTGCCATTATTTTTTTGGTTATAGAGACCCACTTAAATGGGTCCCACATACACTTTAGGGAGCATTTTTAGGGAGCCCCATTAAAGTAAATTTCTTCTCAGCTAGTTAACTAAGTTCTTAGCAAACAAAATAGGGTCCCACATGTGCTTAGGTGTACACTTTAGAGAGCATTTTTTAGGTAGTGCACTAGAGATGCTCTCAGGGTTGTGCATTCTTAAACAAACTAAGCCGTTACAGATGCCCAAGACTGAAAAATCATTTATTCCATTCAAAAATGGGAAATGTAAAATGATACGGGCATCGTTGTTGTTTTGCAAGTACATGCACCGCTCATGGATTAAAAGGAGAGTGGTGGAATTGAAATTGGAGTTTAAAGTGGAGTGGCGTAGGTGTTTGGACTTTGGAAATAAAACTAGGGCTTTTGATGAGAGCATACCAGGTTTTGCATACCGATTTGAAGCATAAGAGGGATTTCACAGGCAACCTGGATAAGATATCAATTGCTATTTCAACCGGCACATAAAATGGCGCCTTTGATATTACAGACTGGGTACTCGCCATAGCTTTCTTCCTCTTGTTCGCTACAGTGATCAACGTACACTGCCGAATTTTCAGCAGTCCTTTCTTTTTATGGATTTAGTCGGCCCTAGTTTCCCTTCAAGAAGAAGAAGAAGAAGAAAATTTCTTGGTGTACAGAGGACACAAACCGTTATGTGGGCCAAGAATTGGGCTTAAGTCGTTAATGGGCACATCACCAGACCAGAAGCAAGATAGGCAGGGCTCTGTTGTTCCCTTTAGACCTTGTAACCTCAATCCACGCTATCCAAAAGTGTTTTAGATAGTTCAGATTTAAAATAAAACTTTTCTGCGTGGAAGAGTAGACTACCCTTCTAGTATTCGACGGAATAGTTTTATTTTAATCCGAACCATTGAATGTCAAAACGGATGGTGCTAGATGGGGGGCCGACCAATGGGGATAGCAGGGCCCCCAGGTTCCAGAAGCAGAGATGATGCACCTCGCTTTATGCGACTAAACCGTTCAATAGTGTTTTTAACGTTTTGGATTTTGAAAAACCTCTAAGTTTCTTCCGTGGAAGAATTTTATTTAAATCTCAATTGTTGAAAATACTTTTGAGCGGTTGGGATGCTACGCTACACAGTTGCTTTCTTTAATCACAGCCATCTATTCGGCGATCAACGGTCTGGATTATCTTCACGATATGTTCAAGAAAAGATAAGTATTTTACACGTGATAATCCGGATTGTTGATTGCCAAATGGACGACTATGATTAGGGATTACAACCTTGTTGATTGCTCAAAGGACAGTTGTGATTGGGGCATTACAGGTTCCTCGAATCCGTTTTAAAATGGATATCTAAAATAAAGACTTGGTTTTCGATCTCTATATGGAGATCGGAGACCTCACTCAACAATAGAGAATTCGAGATGAATCTCTATATAAAAAAAAAAAAAAATATATATATATATATATATATACACACACACCAAGCTTCCAATCCAAGCTCCCGGATTTTAAAAAAATCCGGACCTCCACCTTCCCAATTTTTTTTTGAAAATCCGAACCGTTAGATGTGTTTAAAAGGTGTTTTCAAGGTCTATTAGCATTTTTATGAAAAACTGCTCCGATCAAGCCCTTCCGGGTATTTTTTTTTGCCAAATCTTCGCGTTGGACCTTGAAAACACCTTTTAAACACATCTAACGGTTCGGATCGTTGAAATTTGGTCCGGAAAGTGAAGTCCGGACGGTAGGTCCGGATTTAGTGGTTTGGATAGGAAGGGGACTCATATATATATATATATATAGGATAATGATCTAATAAGGGATCCCTTAACCAAAATTTTGTGCGGACCACCCCTTTTTTCACCTTTTCGAGCCAAATTTTGACGATCCGAACTGCTCAATGTTTTTAAAATGCATTTTCCAAGGTCCACGCGGAAAATCTTCAAAAACAAAATACCCGGAAGGGCTTGATCCATACTGTTTTCGGTAAAACTGTACATATGTACAGTTTTACCGAAAACTGTATGGATCAAGCCCTTCCGGGTATTTTTTTTTGCCGAATCTCCGCGTAGGCCCTTAAAAATGCATTTTAAAAACATTGAGCGGTTCGGATCGTCAAAATTTGGCTCGGAAAGATGAGGTCCGCACCAAATTTGGTTAAGGGATCCCTTAGGAGATCGTTATCCTATATATATATATATATATATATATATATATATATATATATATATATATATTTATTTATGAATATACTCATTGGAGATATCCTTTGAATTCATGACGTTTTTTCTTTGTTGATTTGCTTATATTCTCTAACTTTGGGTTTCGGCACAACAATAACAACTTTTATCCAGTTATAACAATATTCATATTTTTGTTGGGGAACTAGGGTCATCTACATCCGTGGATGCGAAAACGATTTTTAGTTGGGCTCATTTTATCTTATGGACCATTCAAAATTCGTCCTTGGATGCTTGAACACCTCTCGAATGTTCCAGTTGCGAGGATAACAACAATTAGGTAGGCATGTTTATTATAGTTTGTGCCGGAATACAGTCAAATTGGCTTGAACGCCTACTATAGGTTTAAATTGTCGTAACAGTAACTTTTTTGTAATGGTTTTTTTATGACGACGGTGTGTTGATCAATTTTTGTACACAAAATGTATAGATGCCTCATTTAAGAAGTCCGCTTTGGATCTCCGAAACTTTTGAGCCGGCATTGCCTTCAAGGATCCCAAGTTTGAATTTCGTGTGTTCATCAATAGAAAAGATTGCTACAACTACCACCCCTCCTAAGACTCTTCTTTATTACCAAAAAATAAATATTGCCCGAGTTTCGGGCACCATGCAGCAACATTGTACCTTGACTGAATTATTTTGGCAACATTTGAGAATCGCATTGCACCCGAATGAGGAAGACTGAGTTGCAAGTGTAATTCAAGCTTATTTGAGTTCTAAATCAACTTTTCTGAATCGAGTTTGTTAGCATTGCAGTCTTAATAAAAATAAATTGCACTCTTCACTAACAGCCATTGCACCCTAGAATGAAACCATTGCACTCATTTCGGAACCATTAAGGTGCTAGTTTGAAAAAAAAAAAACAGAGAACAAATTTGCAAACAAGGAGCTGCAAGCGCCGCCAAACCAAATCATTATCATTCTAAATCAGCATCATTTTTGGTTTATTCCTATTTCCCTCGCCTCCGTAGCTGGCTTGGATGTTCTTGGTTGCATCTCTATGTTTCAAGCTTCGCTCAGGTTTGTAGCTCCCTTCGATTTGCTCGTTTTGGGGAAGAAAGTCTGATGTAAATTGGGAGATTTCAATTTGGATGTGTTTTTTTTTCTATAAAATTCAAGTCAGGGGCAAGCTTGTCGGGGTAAAATAACAATACCATGTATGTGCAAATATGGTTTTCCTTCCCATGAGTTGATGATTCGCAAAAACTTGACCATCACTCCGCAATGGTTTGCCCCTCCCTCCACTGGGCCGTCAATACGTAATCGTCTATACTGGGATGGAAACCAAATCCAAACATGACTAACTCAATATCTGTAACCCCATCATCCCACCATTTGTAATCTGGGATTTCCTGAAATTGTCTTGTCGCGGGATTGCAAATAAACAAGGGACCATAGTCGGTCATCTTCAAACAAACTAAGCCATTACAGATGCCCAAAATACAAAGCACATAATCATCATGTGGTTCCGGTTCTTATCCGGACTTTTGATTTCCGGACTTTTGATCCAAATTTTTTTTTGACGATCCGATCCGTCCAATGTGTTCAGAAGGTGTTTTCAAGGGTCTTCGCGGAAAATCTTCAAAAAAAAATACCGGGAAGGGCTTGATCCAAGCAATTTTCGCAAAAATATATAAATACATTTTTTTTTGAAGATTTTTCTCGTGGACCCTTGAAAGCACCTTCTGAACACATTGGACGGATCGGATTTTCCAAAAAAAAATTGCAACTAAAAAAAAACCATTTTTTTCTTATTTCCGGGAGGTGTGGATGTGAACATTTCCGATCATCATGTAATTCATTCAAAAATGGGAAATCTAAATTGATAAGACCATCACACACATCATTGTCGTTGTAGTATTGCAAGTACATGCCCCAACTACGTGTTATTAAAAGGAGAGTGGTAGAATCGAGATTGGAGTGGGTTAAGTGTTTGGAAATAAATTCAGGGCTTTCAATGAGAGCGTACCAGGTTTTGCACACAGATTTGAAACGCAGGAGAGACTTCACAGGCAATCTCGATAAGATTTCAATCACTATTTCAATGGGCGCATAAAATAGCGCCTTTGATACAGTGGATTGGCAACCCTCCATAGCTTTCTCCTCGTCTTCGCTACGCCGATCAACGTGCACTGCTGAGTTTCGAGCAGTCCATTTTTTATGGATTTGGTAGAGTTAAACCCTAGTTCCTAATTGAAGAAGACGAAGAAGTAAGACCCGTTGCCCATCTTTGAGAGATTGGAAATTGAAAGTTTAATGCTGGTTAATGGGTTGATAATGTGGGCCAAAATTTGGGCTTGGTTAGTAGATATGGGCTTGTTTTGAGATGTCCATTTTGATGAATAAGACCATCTCCATCCTTGCTCAAATTCAAGTTTAAGTTCAAGTAAAAATCACCCAAAACACAACTCTACTCCTTCACCCAGTCTAGAACCAAAATTCAAATAGCTAGTTTTTGGTGGTTTCAGTGGTAGGCAGTGGTTGTTGTTGGTGGCGGTCGACTGTGGTAGTGGTGTTTCGGTGTCAAATTTATGGTGGTGGTTAATGGTAGTGGATTTTCAGCGCGTGCAATCTGCATTTTTGGCTTGGTGGTGAGATTTAGGGTGTCTTTGAAACTAAAGGAAAATGAGGGAAAAAGAAGAAAAGTTAAAATTCTTTCCTCCTCTTGTTTGGCATGGAGGGAAAGAAGGTAGAAAATAATAAATCTAAGTATTGTGAATAGTGAAATTTTCTTCCTACTTTTCTCTCATTTTCCTCTCATTTTATTTTCTCTTCTTTTCCTTTCTCTTCCACATGTTCCAAACAAACCTTACAGTAGTTTCTGGTGGCGGTGGTGAGCTTTATGTTGAAGGAGAGGAGGATTTAGGCGTGTGAAAAGAGGGGA
The DNA here is from genome assembly GCA_020921065.1 of Vaccinium darrowii. Lineage (NCBI taxonomy): Eukaryota > Viridiplantae > Streptophyta > Magnoliopsida > Ericales > Ericaceae > Vaccinium > Vaccinium darrowii. Next base: position 1,678,472 of record CM037159.1, on the reverse strand, counting down.
GAAAGGAATAAAAAAACATTTTTGAGCTAATTTTAAGAAAAGTTTGCATACAAAATAAAAATTGGGTTTGTGACTAGAGTAGGTGATACCAAATCAAGCTTTTATTTATATTTGAGTAAAAATTTGAGGTAAGGGTTAGAAATGCTCTAACAACTTTTGTTCTTTTTGGAATTTTCAACCGAAAAGTAGAATCTTTTTCTTTTAGGATTGGTTCTAGTTTTCAATTTGATGTTTCCTCTTTCCCCTGAGCTTTGTAAAAGGAAAAAAAAAAAAATGTACCGTCTTCATTGCTTTTTAAATGTCCTCTCCGAAAAGTGTAATTTTCGGATTAAAAATCAACGTACTTCCTTGCAAAAAAAATTTGCACAAAATTAAAGATCTCAATGCCATCCTCAATTTAGTGCAAAGAAATTGAAAAAAATTATGAATGATTTTTATTTTTATTTTTTCAAAAATTGCATGTATTTGCATAGTAGACAATATTAAAAGGGGGCGGTAGGGGTAGAAAAAAATGATGTGCGATAAATGACTAATCCTTTTGAAACAAGTAAAAACATCTCATTACTCCTTCAAGGAGGGCTGCAAATCTGAATTTCCTTTATAGATTAAGTGTTTACACCCAAATTTGACAAATTTAGCCACAAGCCATAACTAACGGACACGCCCTCCGCTTTCAGGATAAATCAGGCTTCAAAGATCTAATGATGAATGATTAAAGGCCAAATTCATATTAATTACCATTGGGCCATGATGATATTTATGACCGGCCAGTTGGTTCCGGTTTAATGATTGGCTTGTCTTGGCCTTATACTTAAGATAAATTGATTTATGTTTTAAAAATCATTTGAAATATTAATGGTTAATAAGAGATAAATCTAAAACTTATCCCTAACCACCCATAAAATTAGGAGATAAGGTTATGGGTCTTTCCCGTTTTCTCTCTCCAAGAAGATAGAGGTAGCCAAGGCCTGTGCCTTCAACTATTGGCCATTCAGGATTTACGGTAAAAAAGGTTGTAGGAATAATGCTGTGAAGAGGCTTGAGTAAAATGGACTCTGTAGTTATTAGGCCTGTGCAGTTTCGAGGGAAAAGTTGCTCCACGGATAGCCTAAGTAGTTAACGAACAACTTAGAAGATCATCATCAACCATGTAACCAATTTTTTGGCGAGAAGTTCAAAATCAAAGCAACAAGATCAATGTGCCAACAATAGGACCTGTGGCCTTTTAATATAAGAATTAAAGGAGAGTTAGGGGTTCCTCAACCACAAGTTAACGCTTACAAATATTCAACTCTTCTCAGAGTTTTTATACCTCAACTCACGTGGATTTTATTGTTTCCTTTGTTTGCTCAAACGTGAGCATAGCCCAGCCTAGCTTTCGTTATTTACGTTTCCTAGTCCCCCATCTTTGTTAATTATCATTAATAAAGTTGGATTTTACTTTTACCTTTGCGTTCACTTTTCAAAACCGTGTGGGAAATTATAAGCCCATATTAATAAGGCACCACGTGTGATTCTGCCCTTTGGATCACACTAATCACCTATGAAACAAATTCAGGAGAAGGCACGAGACCCATCTCCACAACTGGACTGCAATCCAGTTCGGCACGCTCGCACTAAAATCGTTCAGGCTTTGACGTTTACGTTCAGGCCTTAACGTTTATTTGTCACTTTTTTTCAGAGGCAAACAAAAAGATTGCTATTTCCTTTGTTCATCAATAGAAGACGCAGCCACCCCTCCTCCACTCTTCTTTATTACCAATAAAATAAAATATTGCCCGAAACATTGAAAATGATAGTAACAGAAAACCATAACAACCTTTAAACATGGACTAATCACTGGGCCCAACCCGGCCAGGACCGGCCCAACTGAAATCATTGGGTCTTAAGCCCGAACTCTGAGTGAATTATTGGGTCCTCAACAAGTTAAAACTTAGAAACATCCCACTTCCAAAGGAAACAATGCCAAATAATTTGCTCAAATTAATGCCCTAAGGATTATAGTTGAAACTGATTCAATGGCAGTGCATCAACTGGTTAAGTCAAGCTACAATCATCTTCACTATCCCAGTAAATCAAATAATATCTAACTGCAGGTTGCTGCTATGAAAATTCGAGGAACAACAAGTGTGCCGATAATCTTGTCCAAGTTCGCGACTCCTGGATTGAATCTTTTTTATTCTAGATTTATTTCCTTCTGATGTTGTAAATACAGTTATCTCTATTGATGCTTCAAGGGTTTCATATCCCCGACTTTTGTTGTGATGAAGTTTAGTATAATCTAATTTCCAGAGAATTGGACTCCTTCATCCATGCTCCACTTGGCTTGGGGGCTATAGCTCAGTTGATAGAGCTTCACTCTTGCAATTGGGTCGTTGCAAATTAAGAGTACGGGAAAAATCAGTCCCTCGATTCCCCCACATACTCTGTTCCTCCGTGTTTCCCCGAGAAGTGAGTCGGCATCATTTGCCAACTTTGGTGGGAAAAGGCTACAATACACACCCCTTATTTGGGTGTGTATGATACACACCCCTATAAAAGTTACGAATTTTTTTAAAAGTTACGAATTTTTTTATATAAGTTACGAATTTTTTTATAAAAGTTACAAGACACACGAAAATGTTATGAATCATAGAAAATGTTACGAATCATATTGCTGAAAAGTTACGAAAAACTAAAAAATGTTACGATTACCGATGAGGGTGCCATAATCTGGACCATACAATAGGTGCATATGGTATACCCAAACAAGGGGTGTGTATTGTAGCCATTTCCACTTTGGTGTCCATTTTCTCTTTGATAAATTAAAGATTAAGGCAAATCTTTGCCAACACGATTCTCCCTCTTCAAAATTTGAAGTCGTGGACGTCTCGACGTCAAGTCCCGCTGGCCGGCAACGTAACCCAATAGCGCTACAGATTGGCGGTTTCTGTCGGTTCCAATGATCCAAAGCTTTTTGGTTCTCTGAATGACATGGGGATCTAGAGATCAAAGGCAATGGGTGGTAAGGATACACATATTACACATGCTTCCCCTTTTGATTTCATTATTGACGCTGTAAATTTTGATTATCTTTTCATGAATTTATCTCAGCAAGTGGTATCGAAGTTCATTTTACAGTTCTTCATTTGGGATCTGCAGAAAATTGGGTTTTTGGTTTCCTTTATGGTTCTTACTAATGCTAGATGGCAATCCCAAATAAGACTCGAATTGAGGCTCTCTTTTTTATGCTGTCGCATGACGAAGAAGTATGATACTCAAACAAGTTGATGCTTCATCGCGTTCTTTGGCATTTCATGAAGTAATCAAAATCTGCTCGCAACCATCGTCAATTGTCAATTGAATTTTGTGAATTAAAAGTTTGCATTCTACGTGTTCGACAAAATAATTCTGACACACACATTACTGAGTTATGACATAAATAATTGAGAATCGAATGGTTTTTTCGGACATATATTATAGTTATGATAACAAGAAAAATTTCTTATTTTCTTAAAAAAATTCTTATAATAGTATATACTTACATTTATCTTTTCATAGTTGTATCTTTTGGCTTTGAATTTTATTTTTCTTGAAATTATGCAAAGCATTACAAGTCCTAGAGGGGGGGGGGGGGGGGGGGGGGGGGTGAATAGGACGACCAATTTTAAAAATAAACCATTTCGATTTCAAACAATTTAATCATTCACCATGGCAAATCAAACATCTCAACAAGTTCAATATAGAGTAATTAAACTAATAAGACAAAACACACGATATATGTGGAAACTACTTAGGGTCTAAACACCCTAAGCATAAAACCACGGCCTAGTCCTACTCATGCATTCAATAAATTAAAATGTTTACAAGAATTAACAAGACTAGGAATTACCCAACAAGCCCCTTGTGACACCTAGCTCCAATTCATGATGTAGTACCTCGTACTCCTCTTTGATTCCATGAACTCCACAAGCACGCCCGTCTTGATCTCCGAGTCAACTCGGCACCGGTTCAACCGGCTCACGTAGAAACAAGGCAAGACAACATGATGTATGAAAAATATTTGATTTTTATAAAAGTTTTTGAAAACTAAAATCAATCTAGAGTGGATCCATGGAGAGGAAGACTCTAGATTGAAGAAAGATGAGAAGAGCAAGCTCAAATCATCAAGAATATCAAGTTCACAAAAGAGAAAAGGGATGGAGAAGAGATGAGACTAAAAAGATTGGATTTTTATGAAACTTTTTGAAAACTAAAATCAACCTAAAGTAGATCCATGAAGAGGAAGACTCTAGATTAAAGAAAGATGAGAAGAGCAAGCTCAAATCATCAAGAACATCAAGTTCACAAAAGAGAGAAGAGATGGAGAAGAGATGGGACTTTCTCTCTCTAAAAAGGGCTGATTTTCTGTCAAGTGGGTTATGTGAAAATGAAAGAAAAATGGCTTTTATAGTGCCCATTTTCGTGCTCCCCAAGACAGCCACTCAAAACATGACATGTGGCCACTTAAAAAGTCTGCCAGACCCGTGTAGACGCGTGCAGACGCACCGTCAGGATTTAGACACTTGGCACAATCTCAACAGTTAAAGCCACAAACCTGCAGACGCATGTAGACGCGTGCAGACGCAATAAGCTCCAAGCTAAATCCTAATGCCAAAATCATGGGATAGCAAAACCCAAACAAGGCAAGGCACTAATAAGCCAACATTATGCACATTAAAACATGTTATTTTGGATGGCCTAAATGTAAAAATGATATGCAAGGATATACCTCATTGGATTGAGCTTCGAAACACTTGTCTTGACTTTGGCTTGATCACGATGCTTGAGATTCTCGAATGGAGCATCTAGACTCAACCCTAAACACTCTAACTCCCAAACCCCCAATAACAAAATTACAGACTCCAAAAGGCTTGACATAACCCGAAAAATGCCAACAAAACTAACATTTCTTAGTTAAAATTGATGAAAACTTACTTTTGTACTATCATGTCTAGGTTAAGTGAATTGACCATAAATCTCAAGTGAAAATGATTTTTTTGATAAGTTAAAGTACTATAACTCAACTGAAGAATTTGCTTAAACATATGCAAGGAGAAGTTTAGTTTATGTTGTGCTGTGCCAATCATAAAACATTATAAAGGGGTTACACTTTGAATTATATATGTGCCAATCATAAAACATTATAAAGGGGTTACACTTTGAATTATATATATATATATATATATATATATATATTTTGACGTAATTCAAATTAATAGCACAATGCAACCGTGACTTCTTTTTTTTTTTTTTTTTTCAATTTCTATGTCTTTTATTTTTTACGACTTATTAGTAAGAGGGCAAACAAGCGTGTAAGCGGGCTTGGGCAACCCAATCCTCAGGGATGGCTCTACTGCCGTGGGTGCACCGCCGGAGAGTCGTTGGGAGAATCAATCGGCGTAAGAGGAGAACGGAGGATGTTGAGAATCAGAGCAGTAAGCTCGACAAAAGCCCTAGATTGATGGTGATCTTGTCTTCTCATCGTAATTTCCTCTTGATTAGTAATCGCTAATTGAACGTGAACCCCTAATGGGACAAAGAAATAAGATCGTGAATTGCAATAATCGAGGCAAAAAGGATAAATTTTGAAACGAGTTATATACCCCTCTCTCTCTCTCTCTCTCTCTCTCTGACTCTGTCCTCCGCTTTATCTGTTCGTAAACTGGTTGGGGTATTCTTGAATTTGTAATAAATGTGGGGAATTTGGATAGAGAGGGTTTTCTGTTTTATTTTTAATTTTTATTTTATTATATATATACAAAACGACGTCCTTTTGTTTGTGGTTGTGTCTTGGGCAGGAGTCGGATCGAGACATCCTTTCTGTGACTATGTCTAAGTTCATTTAGAGGATGGATTCATAAGAATTTTTGTGTACCACTATCAACAAACCAGACTTGAATAGTGTTTTTAATTTGATGCAATTCCTAATTATATTATTCTATCGCTTGGCAAAAAAATGGCCGAAATTGCTTGAACACTAACGTTAAACAGAAATAAATAACACGATACAGAGAAAATAAACAATACTGGTCTAGAAGGATAGACATTTCATGAAAAAAGGCAAATTTACTCTTTATAATAGCCATACATTCAGAAACATTCCTCTCAGAGATACTCTTACGATTCTACTTGGAAACATGACCAAATGTTCATGATTATAGGGGCGTTACTTAATATAAATACTGACGATGAGTTGAGCGATGGCAATGCCAAAGTAGAGGATGGCCGCACAGAGACCTATGAACTTCCAAGGAGAAGAAAAATACAGGCGTTTCAGGTCTGATATATTCTTCGCTGCCGTCGCCTTCGCCTGAGAACGTTTGGTATACCTGGTGGCTATGTTGCAGATTTCAGCGAATAAGAACTCTTGTATTGCAACTCCCTCGCATAGATTGTTGAATAGATCGGTGACGACCTTGCTGGCACCTAACAAGTTGTCCACGACTCCGGCCTTTTCGAGCACTTGGACGTCTTTATCAGATTTCACGAGCATGTCCATGAGGAGTGCATAGGACGTAAAGTGCTGCGAAATGCCAGGGCACTGTTCAAAGGCAATGAAGTTTCCGAGGAATGGCTCCGTCGTATCAACTATTTTAAGAGTTGGGATTTCGAAACGAGCACGAAGAAACCACCTAAATGGTCCTTCAGGTTCTGTGAACTTGACCTTGAACAGATTATTTCCCGTACCGCGTGCAAACTTGACTCCTGCATAGTGCAGTTCTGATGCAGAAGGCATGTATTGACGTAATCCTTCCTCTCCTGTTTGATGAGGAGGAAGGAAATGTTCATGTATTTTGTGGAGGATATGATGGTAATTAGCATTACCAGGACTTGAAACATCTTCTTCATGTTCAGAATTATTCATTTTATTTCGCGAAACCCAAAGGACGCAGTCACATGGCCAACAAGAAGATTTCGCGCTACCACTGTTGGAGGAATTTCCTCCCATTGGACGCATATCGTCGTCAACCTGTGGTAGAAACACATAATCGGAGAGTGACAACGTCTTGACATGTCCATTTGAGATCCGAGCCAGAGTGAGTGGGTACAATCTCTTAAGCACTAAGAATGGAATCTGGTTCTCTAGGAGTACCAAGTCGTGTTGTACAGCGTTCCAAGTGGAAGGGTTATTGAAAATAGGATCTGCTCCCTGCTTTTTGAATTGCAAAATTAAAATTGCATTAGTATATCTTCGGTTATTTGGCAAATTATTTGGAATTCATATTACACTTCAACAAAGTAGCCGACTGAAGCGAAATAAAGAGACAAAAGTATTTTTCCTTGCAACTGATACACATTTGGAGAGAAAAAACAATTTTTTGTTGGCATTTATAAAACAACTAGCGAGGAAAATACATTTTCTTGCAAATTGTATCCTTTCAGCAACGAAACATAATTTTGTTGCTTATAAGTATTTTTTGCAAGCAAATTTTACTCATTAGGTGAGGAAAAAACTTTTATCGTGTTTTTATAATACAAACAAGTGATTAATGAGGGAAAACAAACTACCCGCATATTGTAGTCTGTTGCGAGGAAAAACAAATTTTGTCACCTTTTTAATGATTACCGAGGAATATTAATTTTTTTCTCTAATTCAACTCATTGCACAAGTAAATTGTAGTTCAATGAGGAAACAGATTTCTGAAAGTTTTTTTAAATAAAAATAAATACTTAGACAATCTCAGTTTATTAAAGATTGAATGCGTATTATTGAATTAACTCAACCGATAGAGGTAGCTTTTAGTTTTACTAAATTTGCGGTGAACAGAATTTAAAATAAGGAGAGAATTTTTTTAAAAAAACTAAAATTCTGATCGTAGGCAACCTTTGGCAGAAACACAAAATCGGTGACTAACAAGCTCTTGTCGAGAAGAGTTGGGATCGGAGCTAGTGAGTGGGAACAATCTCTTCAAGCAAGTCGTGTTGTACTGTGATATGAGTCAACTCAGTTATAAAATTTAGGGCTTCGTTTGGTTTTCATTTTAAGGATTTTATTTATCAAATATTTTCACTGTATACGTACTTTTTTTCTTTAATAAATTTTTATCAAATTATTTATCTATTTATTTTGACTTTTGGATGTATATTTTGTATCTTTATTCAAAAGTAAAAAAATTATTAAAATATTAAAAAAATTGACTAAAGACGAAACATTACGCAACCTTATACAAAAATATCTCCAAAACTTATCTCAAAATTACTAACCAATATCTTATAGTCTGTGATTTTTGAAATGAAAAATTATGAAGTTCAATAATATATCCTCATTTATTTAACAAACTATTTGGAATTTATGTTACACTTCAACAAAAGTAGTCCAATGCAAAGAAATCTAGAGACAAAATTAATTTTCCTCGCAAATGGTAAACATTCACAAGATTTTATTTTGTTGACATTATTAAAACTAGTAGGGAGGAAAATACATTTTCTCGCAAATTGTATTTTTTTTCACCAATGAAACCTTAATATAATCGCTTATAAGTATTTTTCCACACAAATTGTACTCATTAGGTGAGGAAATTTTTTGTATTGTGTTATTAACATAAATAAAACGACGAAAAACAAATTCCATGCCATGTAATTCATGCTCTCTCTCTCTCTCTCTCTCTCTCTCTCTCAATCCTAAACCTAGCCGCCTCCCTCCTTCCCCTCCCCCGCTCCACGGCGGCTGGAGGGGAGGGATCTATTTCCCTCTTTCTCTCTTCCTCTCTCCCTCTTTCTCCTTTTCATTTCTTTTGACAGGTTTCTTACGGAATTGCTGCGTGGCAATTCTGGGTTTGGGTTGGGCGGCAGTGGAGGGTTTGGGTTTTGCAGCGCGTAAAGATGAACGGCGACATCGAAGCAGTGTGCATCATCGGCGTTATGGTTCTTGACAGTTGGGTGTTCTTGGGTCGCTTTACCGGTTGATAAGCGACCCTGCGTGGGATTCTCAGTTGGCGACAAGGGCGACTCTCGATGAGGTTCCTTCTTCATGTCTCTCTTCTTATCGGAATAGGTAGCAGCTTTGGGGTTGTTTTGATGCTCGGGGGTTGAGGTTGGTTGTTTTTCTTGGGCGATGGCCATGAGGTATGGATTGTTACTAGTGGCAGTAGTAGATCTGGTTATTTGGGGTCTGTTTTGAAGTTCATTTGGTGTATATGTGGGGCTGTTTTAGGGGGCTTTCAGGGGGCTATTGTGGAGGTTGTTTTGTCGCAGCAGAAGGCGGCAGTTTGCTTTCAGGGGATTTTTTCCGGCGTCTGACGTGGGTTGCGGTGGCCGGTGGACGGTTGGAGCGGCTGTTGAAGTAGAAAGATGATAGAATGTTAGGGTTAGGTTTTTGGGATTTCTGAAGGTGGGCCTTTCAAGGATTGGGCCGTTTGGTGTTGTATGTTGCGGGCTTGTTTGGGTTTTGAGCTTTATTGTTTTATTGGTGTGGCATATTTGGGCCTAGGCCTTAGGTGTTGTGGGCTTGGCCCCTTGGGTGTTTTTGGGCTTGTCCTATTAGGTGTTTTTATTCCTCCAACCCTTGGTTGGATTCTCTCTTCTCTCTCCCATCTTGATGTACCCTTTGTCAATATTTCAATAATAAAACTTTTTTGCCGATAAAAAAAAAACAAATTCCATGCCTGTTGTAGCCAATTGGCATTTGGCGAGAACAAACAAATTGTCAGCTTTCCTAATAATTAGCAAGGAATAATATTATTTTTTTTAGTTCTACTTATTGCACAAGTAAGTTATGTATACTCCCTCCGTCCCCTAATAAATGTAGAGTATTTTGTACCTTAATAAATGTGTATTTTGAAAAGTAATGGGTAAATGTATGTATAATTATTATTTTGCCCTTTTGAAAGTTAGGGGGGTAAAGAGGTAATAGATAAAAGTGGAGGTAAAAGTTAATCTGAAAGGTGTAAACTGTAGGTAAAATTGAGATGAAATTGGTAAAGATAATGTTTCTTTAATAAGTTCGATTTACGAAGCAATACATTTAAAAAGAAAATGAGAGAGTGATACTTAATTGTAGTTCAGTGATGAAATACAAATTTCTAAATTTTTACATAAATAAAAATAAATAGTTAACCAATCTCAGTTTTTTAATTAATCCAAATGCACAGAAAGGTCAGTTTTCCATAAAAAGTTAAACAATCTAAATTTTTACATAAATAAAAATAAATAGTTAAATAAATAGTACTTAATTGTATTTTTGTATTCATCTTTCTTTATGAAACTTTAGCGTTAGTAGTGGTGAGAGATTCAAGGCCAGAAGGTTGGGGTGACAGTTGACTATGTACCTCCTAGATAAAATGTGTAGACAAGGGAATTACTCCACATACGACAGGGAAAAATGGACTTTGAGAAAAATAGAAAAATATTTGCCATTTAATTACACACTTTTTGAGAATTACTCCACATACGACATGGAAAATATTATTTGCACATACATGGTACCCAAAACTGTTCAGTCCGAAGTACCCCTCTCCTGAAATTTCCCCCCTAAAACAGCCCCTCACCCTTTCCTCCCTTCTCTATCCGCAAAACCCACCGCTACACCATTACACCCCCAGAAAACCAGATCACAATCTCCACCAAACTCAACTTCATTCCGAAAATCAATAATTAAAATCATTATTGAAATCATCTCAAATCACGTTGTTTGAACAAACCAAAATCAGAAAACAAAATCTAAATCTTCATCTCAGATCACAAATTGAAACAAACCAAAATCAAAATCAAAATCAAAATCAAAATCATGCCTTCATCGATTGTTGATTTGGAGGTTATTGGACTCACGTTGGTGAGAATATTGGAGAGGGTGAGGGTACTACTACAAAAATGTATAAAGATCACGTCTCAAAAAAAAATAAAAAATCTCAGTTTTTGTAAAAGTGTGATAAAAAAATAAGAGTTACATTTTTTAATTTTTATCACGGTTAAGTACATAAACCAAGATGAAGTATAGTTTTAATCTCGGTCATCTATAAAACGTGATTAAAAATTAAATTCAAATTAAGCTTTAATCTCAGTCATTTAAAAAGTGTGATTACAAGTAAGATGAGATAATTTCTTTAATCTCAGCCATTTAAAAGGTGTGATTGTATGTAAGATGAGATAATTTCATTTTTATTTTTAATCATGTTTTTTTTTAAATTCAACTTTTTATTTAAAAATAATAATTACTCCTTATATGTAACAACGTTGCACTGGGACAGAATTTCCATGGCACTCTTTGAAAATAAAATTGTACCTGGACAAAGGAGTTGTTAGTGTGTATTATTCCCAAAAATTTGACCCATCCTCCTCCTAGAAACATATCTGGTACAAATCATTCACCTAACCATAAATACTACTCCAAATCAAGTACCTTTCTCATGTGTTCCGTCCAAAATCGAACCCAGTTTATGGCAACACCGACATCACCAAGAACAAATCGGAGAGAGAGAGAGAGAGAGAGAGAGAGATAGGGAGAGTTAAAATTGTTCATTTTGTTTCATTTTTTTTTCCTGGGTTTTTTGCATTTTGGGGTTATTGAAGCTCTGATTGACTGTTTTGGTGGGATGGGTTTGTGAAGAAAATCGTGGGGGGTGAGAGAGAGAGAGAGAGAGAGTGAGTGAGTGTGTGTGTGTGTTTGTGACTTTGTGTACAGCAGGCTGGCCTACGAAAAAAAGAGGGAATACTGGGTTTGTTTCATGAAGTTAAATTAATTCAAGGGCATTTAGGTCAGTCCAAGTTTGTCATGCCATGTCTTAGCAAATATTGATCTTCTTCTTATTCACCTCTAATTTCGGAAAAGTGTGTCATTAAACAGCAAATATTTGCCCCAAATTCCATTTTACGGCAATTACGTAGCCGTGTATACTACATGGTCAAAATTATTGAAATTGAGACTTGATACAATTAATTAGAGGGATTGTTGGTAAAATTTACCCAAAAAATATGTACATGGATTAGAATAAAATAGAGGTTAATACAAGGTAAGCCTAGAAATAGGGTGTAGTGTAAATAAAAGGCAGACTTGGAAATAGGTAAAAAGGGAAAAAAATTGTTCACGTATCTCACTAAAAGAGGGTGAATAAAACTCTCATTCTGATTAGTTTAAATAGTGTGGGGTCCCCGGAACCAAAACACTTTTTTGTAATCATAACATTACTTTGTGGTGGGATCCCCACCATTTTTGGTGAATCCCACACCATTTCAAACAATTACAATGATTGTTTTGTTCACCCTCTTTTTTCTTTCGTTAGGGTGAACAAATTTCTTTCCGGTAAAAAACTGAAGGATAGAATACTCCTTTAGAAGTTTTGAATCCAAAATCAAAATGCATAAATAGCTCCGGAGCTACTTTTGAGATTGTGATTTGTTATACCAATCTTTAATTAGAATGCAATATGGCATATTACATTCTCACCGTAAATAGTCTACACCAAATACCCACTAAGACTTTGATATTTTATTCCATTTTTTTGTATTAGCAACTATGTTAAACCCATAGAGTGAGTTAGAGGAGAGAGAAATAGAGAAGGGAGGGAGGGCCATTTTCACATTAAATGGTAGTTCAGTATTAAATGCCGTGCAATTTTCAAATTAAGAAATAGAGTAAATCTGTGCATAATATTTCAAAATTCTTAGGACGAATTTAAATATCTTAATTAGTTCTTTAATTTAGTACAAAAAAATTTGTTTAGAATGAACGTACATTAATCATTTTTCGTAATGGACTAACACTAAGGAACTGGAACAATACAAAGAATAGCATTTTTGTATTGTATATTGTTAATTTCTTTATACTTTAACCAACACTACTTATAATCACCTTAAAGTGCAAAATAGAACGAGTTTGTATCAAGAGTTTTTTTTCGCTGCCGATCAAGAAAAAAATAGTATTTTGCTACTTGAATATTTGGGTGCAAGCTAAATACCAATTGAGGCGAAAAAAGAAGATAAAGTTTTGTCAACTGACAAGTGACAACTTCAAGCCGCCTGAGTAGCCATTGTAAAAAAGACAACTCTAAAAGGTTGATAAAAGAGAAATGTAGTTACAGTAATGAAACTTCCTTACCTGTGGGTAGCCAATGCGATGAAGGTATAATTTGTAGAGAAATTCAAGGATGAAGCAACCATCGACCAACATCATTTCCACATCCAGCGTAACTTCTTCCGCGTAGCATTTCTTTGCATCGTCTATTGACATCTCCATTGCCGCCACACATTCTTGTAAAATCTTTTTCCGCTCTGCTTCCTGGTTCTCCATTCCTTGAGTCATTCGACAAAGTAGGTTATTCATGTAACTCATCTTGACGTGTTGCATGGGTGTTTGGAGGTGTTCGTCATTTCGGTGAAGAGGGCCGATAGCGATGAGGCGAGGGGTGTAGGCGCTTTCCTTCAGCTTACGAAGCTCTTGGGGCACCCTGCAAATGCAAGCTGAAGATAAGGATTCAGCTTTCTGGGCACCTTCACGGATTATCAATGTTAGGTAATCAATAACCTCCTGATAGCCGTTCACCCCTCGGCTCATTTCAGTTGGGTGGATTTCCATTTGATCAATGAAATCAAGAGGCAGCTGGGTGAACCAGACCCCCTCCTGGGATCTATATATAATTATAGAGGCCTCACACTCAGAGTAATTTGTAGGGTTAACTAGCTGTTGTGGGGCCTACTCGAAATGAATTTCGTCGTCAAATTTCTCCTCTTAAAGTTCTATCGATAAACAGTTCCACGCTTTCGTGCGCCAGACCAATGGAACCATGCCACCACAGCTTGGAAAAATTAGTCAAGGAGAAAACATCTAAATAAATATTCTAAAAAATAAGATTATCTCTCTTTTTTTTTATTCCACTTCATTTGTTTAGCTCGTTCATACAACTTTAATCATATATTGAAAATTCTCTGTTACAACAAGAATTTGCCAATAAAAATAGAAATGACTTGCCTTCAATGTTTTGAAGAAAATACATCAAATTCAAGAAGATTACTGGAGTATCATTCTTTATGGAACTCAAACATTAAAACAATGTTCGGATAAAAATCAACCCTTCGCATGGTTCTAGAGTGTTAAAAGACATAAATTAGGTTAGTGGTCAATAATCTACTAATATGGTATTAGAGTAGGCAATAGATTCTGTGTTCGAATCTTACCGCCTATCTGATATTAAATGCTTGCATATATTTTGCCTGTTTATGGAGGAAAGGCTGGCAACACGTGAGTGAGAGGGTTGAAGATATAGCTTAAGCTTTTAGATGAGTTAGTGATTAACAATCTAATATAGAGGATATTGATTTATACAAAGATGCTTTGGCTGATCGGTTCGCTGCCTCTTAATTCTGATTTAGTATTTGTTTCCTCTAAACAGTCTTCAAACAATACAAACTCACTCGCCATGGCCACACTATCTACTCCACACTAAAAAATAAAAATAAAAATAAAAGAAATCAGACACGGTTACTTGTCAAGAAAATGCCGCCGAAGATTCTGTTTTATTTTTATTTTTTTTAGCCTGAAACAATTAATAAAGTTGTATATATGGTCTCAGATTGTGCACCTTCCCGCCGGAGAAGATGAAGTTTTTTGGTACGATATTGTATTTTGTCCTTATAGCATTGCCCTGAATATGTAAGGCCGAATCTGAAGGAAATGAAGTTGACGTTAACAAACTATTCGCTCCTCTTGTTGTACCCGTAGCATCCTTGGTTGATTTTAGCAAATTTTAGTTGAGATTTTCTAAAATCATGGGTGATATTAGCAAATGGGTTGCTAAAATCATTTGACAAACCCATCCTAAAATGAATACTAACAAATTTTGAATAACCGTAAAATACTTTCAATTTTCTTTTTGATTCTATATGGAAAACAAAATAATTCCAACACAAGAATACAACACATAAACACAAAAAAGTGCAACAGTTAGCGACAATATACTAACTATTAAATGTGCTAAAGTACTACGAAAAGAATCTGCTTAAAAATCCCAAAAATGTTTCTAAAATTTGCCAGTTCCCTAATCAATGGCACATGGTCTACTATAGTTGAGGGTTGCTGTTCTCTCTAAATAGGCTTCATTTAAACCCCAATAATATGGTCCAATCTGTTAATCTCACAAAGGTTGACATTGTTTTTTTTTTTGCACGGCAAAAAAGATTTTATTAATTAACTATCGAAAGATACAATATTAAACGGGGCAAGAGAAGACCAAAAAGCCTCTCGAGACCCAAAAGATTGGAAGACTGTCAAGAAGACAACCAAACAATCAAAACAACCAAAGAGCACCAAAACCCCCCCAAAACCACCCACAAGCAAAACCAAAAGCAAAAAACCCTCACAAGCTAAAACCCTCACAAAGGTTGACATACAGGACACTCTTGTACAAAATCAAGCTGATCAGAAATTGATAAGCATGTGTTCGTACCAAATTACTAGTTTAGAAGTATATTTTCAAAAGCATATCTACACTTGCAGTTCGTTAAATTAAGACAAATGTGATTCGCTCATGGGATTACCAATGTTGGATGAACTAGGCACAACAGGTATCTTGGTTCCTTGTAAAACAGAGACAGCAAATGCATAAATAAAAACAATAAAAATAATAAAAAAAGTAGCAGAAGCAACAACCAGACACAACACAGGCACGAAAATGTGAAAAACAATTCTAGAACCAACCTAACAGCACTTACACTTGCACCAACATATACTACAGCAAAAAACATGGCAAAACAAGACCTTTGGGTCGGATTGCACCAGAAAATCAAAGCCAACTCCCTTCTCATGGCAGAAATATTAAAGCTCAAGGAGGGACTAGTTCTGGAAAATGAAAAGTGAAATGGATGCTACCAATGCAAACCACCCCTCAGCACAGTTATTGATGATTACATATTTGACACTAGCGATAGGTGCACATGTGCTAGTTGCATATTTTTGCATTAGGCAAATGACAATAGTAGTGGAAAGAACTTAATTTCTTAGGACACTACAAGAAAAAGTAGCTTTTGAGACGCTCATATTGGCAGTGTTTAATTTCTTGCTGTAGTTCAATTTATAATCTGTTAGGTAATATATCTATCTTTCATCTCATTGACTATTGAAATGAATGTAAATTGAGTTTCATACATGTGTGAAATGATCACTAGCACCGCTAAATGTCATAGACTTACTGGGGCATATTTCACGGCCTTACGTGCACCCCCTGAATTTTGTAGAAACCGATGATACCCCTAAATATTAGGGTTATTTCAAGATGAATATCCCCTTACTGGAAATACCCTAGTTCCCTTTCATATTCAATTTTGTTTTGAACTAGGCCTGTGCCGGTGTGCCCAAAAAAAAAAAAAAAAAAAGGAAACCTGTTTGCATGCACTAACATTTTTATTTCCTTTTGGTTAAAATATTTCTTGTTAGGGTAGTAGATTTCAATAATATAGTTATGTTTGATTGCAAAAATTTATCTCCACTGTTCTGATTGTTAAGTGTCCTTATCGGCCCACGTTAAATTTCTGAAGCACTGCCCGAACTTTTTATTTTAAATAAAAGGCAACAATGATACATGTACAACAAAAGTCTCCAACACTCATATGGTGTGTCGATCCCACACACACTTCACACTCAAGTGTGTGTGGGCTCCACATACCATGTGAGTGTGTTGAAAACTAGTTGGAACTGGTTGTTCTACACCTCATGTTTTGCAAAATTGATTGTCTCATGTTTTGCAAAAAATGACTGTTCCAACTTACTTAAGGAAAAGATTAAACTGTCATCAGTGATAAAAACACCTGCTTAATTAGGGCACATAATTTTTTGGTTAATTGATACGATTGCAGAATATTGATTGATTATGCTTCCAAAATTGTTTTTGTTTTTTGGTTAATTAAAGAAATATTTTCCTCACCTTCAGTTTTCTTATACCTTGAATACATCTCTTGAAATCTTCCACGATTCCACTATATAATCCTTAAGATCACAATTGGCTTTAATCCAAAAAGCTACCTTTGTTTTCATATCCTCCACCACTTCAGAGCAATGTTTTAAAAATCAGACTGTAACCGACTGGTCCTGGGCTTCGATCCGAGTGAACCAAAAAACCACAACGCTTTGAAACCAGCTTAATTAGTGAAAATCAGTCAAACAGAGCTATTGAACCGGAGACTAAAAATTTGAACTAAAATCTCCATTCCTTTTGGCTATCACTTTTGCGCAAAGCTTGCCAAATGGACACAATCGCACGTGGAATGATCTCTTTTCCAGTTTGCTCACTAATACGGGTTTTGAAACATTGCTTCAGAGCAAACAAGGGGTACCTCTAAAAACAAGTTCATTTCTAGCTAACGATAAGTTCCATGTGCAAGCATAGAAACATACCGCCCTACAGTTTTCTCCACATTATTGTAGTTGTTAGTCATCCACCAGCATAGAAGCTCATAGTGATACGCTGACTACACGTGATTCGACTTAGACTTGGATACTAACTGTAATTAGTGACGTATGTTATACAAAGCCGATGTAACTTGTACTCTATTCTTAATTCAATACATAGTGAAAATTAATATGAGTTGTGAAATTAAAATACTACACAATTGGTGAGTCACATCAAAATCATTACGTCTTTTCTGCTTGTTTTCTTTACTTGAATATTTTTTGCAGTGTTGTTTGGCCAATTTTTGAACAGTTGAAGTAGAATTCGTTTGAACATCTAGACAAAACAAATATAACTGCATTTCAATTTATTATTTTCTATGTTGAAGTCAGAATAAATAGTTAAATACTTCTGAAGCATCACCATGTGATTTTCCATGGCCTTTCACACCATATATTCACAGGGCCAATGAATATAAGTATAAGTTTAATGTTAACAAGTAATTGATTCGTAACTTTTTATCATAACTTTTTAAGATCCAATATTTGGTTTACATGATACACATCCAAAAAAGGTATGTATAGTAGGCATTTCCTAATTTTCCTAAAGGGCCTAAACTATGCAGAATATTCTCTTCAGTTTAATACTCTAAATTATGTGTACCCATAACATTTTCCTTATATATAAGGGCATCCGCAATCGTGGAGTTAAAAATGTGTTGTTATATGACACAAAAGTGTAAAAAGTGGGTCCCATTTTTGTGGTGTTATGACAAAATATGTTGTTAAGGTAAGGAATGTTACAATGGTATTGTTAAAGTGTTGTTAAAAGGACAAAAGTAAATACACGGGTCCCATTTTTATCCCATCTCAGCACCATTTCTACCTTTTTTCCTCTCTCTCCTCATTCCTAGCCCATCCTTTTTACTCTACCTCTCTCCTCCTCTTGTACCGACTGACCACTTTCTTCTCTCTCTATCATCCCTCTCTCTCTCTCTCTCCTCCATGGAGGAATTAGTCGTACCAACACAGGTATGTCTGACCTTAGAAAAAACCAAGTCTGCCACTGATTTTTATGACATTAACTTATTACTAACCACACTATTGGAACACAAAAAATAATAAAAGTTAGCTACTTACACTATTTCTTACCTTATTTCTTACACAAACTCCATTACTGGAGATGCCCTAAGGCCTATAAAAAAAGGGTCAGTACTATTGATATTGATGTGGTAGAAAAATCATAACAAAAGGACAAACGGAATTTAATGGCATTAAAAATTAGTCAGTACTATCAACATTAAATCCACATTAATTTTTTTGTAGTACCTGACAATGACATTACTATTGTCACAAGAGACATTTTTTGTATTGTCAAATGCATAAATTTACAAAATCCCTCTGATATTGTTGAACCAAAAACATTTTCCATCAAAATGTGGTGTATCACTATAAGAAAAAAAAATCCCTCCTGTGTATTAATACATGCACACATATCCTTCCATGTTCAAGATCACTCACTAATTTTCGGTTTCATTACTAACTTTACCTCTCAATCTCAGCCACCACTTGTGCTCTCTCTTTATGTGGGTCTCTTTTTTTTCCCTTTCAATTGGGATTTTCCCTCTCCTTCATTCATATTAATCTCTCTCCAAGAACTCACAATTAAGATTAAAAATATCAGGATTGTAATTGGAACCCATTACGCATGCAGCACATGAACAACCAATCTGGACATTATTTGTTATCTATAGGACTGCGATATGTTTGACCGTAGTTTTCTTGCCCTTTGTTAGTTTTTCTTTGTTTTACATTTTTATTTTGTTCTCACATTACTGATGTACTTCCTGTAAAAAATACTCCATTAGTTCCTCTTTTACACTTCAACGTTCTTCTTTCAACAATGATACATGTACTACAAAAGTCTCCAACAAGTCTCCAACACACTCGCATATTTTGTGGAGCCCACACACACTTGTGTGGGCTCCACACACTATGTGAGTGTGTTGGAGCTAGTTGTTGTACACTTATCATTTTTGTTCTTATTTTGATTCTTTTCTTAATAAGTGCCCATTATTATGAGAAGTTAGAATTTTGAAAGTGTAATCATTCTCTCCCCATAAAAAATTGCATTTACCAAGTTGAACAATTAAAAAGGAATAGCTGAAGCAAAATGCTACTCCCTCTGTTCCATAGTTTTTGCCCCCTACGAAAGTACGTGCATTTTACACACAAAAAATAACGTGTTCATGATATCTTTTTCGAAAAAGAATTACACCAATTTTTTCTTCTCAATGAGATTTTTAAATTGGTGTAAAGTTTGTTGAAAAAAAATTAATACTTGTACATTATTTTTTGCGTATAAAATGTACGCACTCCCATAGGGGGCAAATAATACAGAACGGAGGGAGTAAGTAGTTTTGTCTAGTACCATTTAGAGTCACAACTGATTGGTAATCGCCATGTCTAATTATGGAGCCTAATAAGATGTACAATAGGTTAAATGAAGCTTGACTTGTACGTACAATAGGTTAAATGAAACTTCAATTTGCTGCCTACCCCTTTCAGTGATTCACGTGGTTGGACCCCTCCTCCATAAGAAAGAAGTGGGTAGCAAACATGAGGATAAAATCATACCAACTGGTTGATGACATCAAGGCAATCAATTTTCTTTTGCCGATCAAAAAAAAAAAAAAAAAAGGCAATCAATTTGATGAACTTATTGATGACATCACTTGTTAGATGTCTTGCGTTTACTTCACTTGCTCGTTATTGGTTTGGTTTGGTTTGGTTTGGTTTGGCTTGGTTCCGGAGAAAACCTTTTGTCTTGGTCCAGTGTTCCTAAGTTATTGGTCCAGATTGGTTTGGAATTCAAAAATACTATTTGTATCATTATTTCGACTCCAACCATTTACAATTTCCCCATATATACGTGGGGCATATACACATAATTGCGTGTGGACCCTACAAGTATATGAGGAGGTTGTAAAATGGTTAGAGCAAAAATAGTTGTACATGTAGCATTGTTGTTTTGAATTTTGTAAGGAATTTAGAACTCAATTGCGTTTGGTCACAGTAAAATGAATGAAAACCGAAACCAAAACAACAATGCTATGGGTACACCACATGTGCACCCCAAATGCACACTACCCTGAGATGGCAAATAAGGAGAGACCCATTTTTTGGGTGAGCCCCACTTTGGACTTCTCCTCATTTGCCACGGTGGTGTGTATTTGGAGTGCACATGTGGTGTACCCATATTCCATTTACAAAAATCTCTCTGAACGCAAGGATATTATTGAAAAAATCATTTTCCATCAAAACGTGGTGTATCAATATAAGAAAACAAATCCCTCATGTGTTGCATGCATACATACCCTTCCATGTTTCAAGATCTCTCACTCATTTTCGGTTTCATACTAACTTTGCCTCTCAATTTCCGCCACCACTTGTGCTCTCTCTTTGTGTGCATCTCTTTAATTTTTTTCCCTTTCAATTGGGATTTTTGCCCTTCTTGATTCATATAAATCTCTCCCCAAGAAGTCACCATTAGGAATTCAAATAATCAAAAAATAATTCTCTTTATCGATAATACCCTTCCATGTATACGAACAAGCCGAGCTCGAATTCATTTTTTGACTAGTTTACCAAATGAGCCGAACTCGAGCTCTATAAAACTCGGCTTGTTTGTACCCCAGGAGTGATTCACGTGGTTGGACCCCTCCAAAAGAAAGATATGATCAGTAAACACAAGGAGAAAAATGATAACGGCCAGCTGGTTGATGACATCAAGGCATTAACGAATGTGATGAACTTGCTGATGACATCACTTGTTGGATGTCTTGAGGTTACATCACTTTTTTTGTTTTTTTTGATCGTGGTGGTTATAGGGCTGTCCAGCGGATCATCCGCTCCGCCAATCCGAACCAATCCGAACCATCCGTTGATCCATCTATGAATGTTTGGTTCGGTTCCGGATCGAGAATTTCTTATCTGGCGGTTCTGGATCCGGATCGGATCCACTCGATCTGCTCAATAATCCTTCTTTAATCTGTCAAATCCGCTCGATCCGATCCGATCCGTAACCGATCCGTGAATGTTTGGTTCGGTTCCGGATCTTAAAAACCATAATCTGCTCTGAGCGGATCGAATCGGATCGGATCCGTATCTGATCCGTGGACACCCCTAGTGGTTACATCACTTGTTCCAAAGTTATTAATGGTCCAGTTTGGTTTTGAATTTTGTAAGGAATTTAGAACTCCTTCAGGTTTGGTCACAGTAAAATTAAAAAGAAATTGAAACCAAATTCGACCCGTAGGAGCAAATAACTCCAACCAATAACCCATTTAGTATCTCATTAATCCCAGAAATTCGGTACTAATTTCCCAGGACCCGATTTTATCTTTTAACTAGTTGGAAACTGACGTGCTTCGCACGTCACTTTGTTGCCCATTGTTTTTTTTTTTGTTGTTGCCCATTGTTAATGTTATCATTGTTGGTTTATTAAGATGAGAGAGATATGTTGAAGTTGGTTTAGTCAGTCCTTCATAACTAAAGTTGGAATATGCTCATTTTTAAGAGGAACTTTGCTACTATGGTTTACATGATTAAGATGAGAATTTAGATTAAAGGGCAACCGACGTGCTTCGCACGTCACTTTTTGCCCATTGTGAATTACTTATGGATTGTGAGGAGCTATGGAATTAATTATCCGGAATTAAATACAAGTAAACAAATTAGCTAATCATGAGATTTGTGAAAATGAAACATATCCCTTTCAAACTCTTCAAGCAAGGTAAAAGCCCTTTTAACCGACATAATACAAAACATAGATAAGCTCTCTGTTTCACAAGAAAGAGATTTGGACTATCCCCACATATAAATTGAATAAAATGCAGCCATTACATGTGTAATACCAAGCTATAAAGAAGGGCTGAAATGAAGCGGATGAAATATGGTAGATAGTCAATGGTTAAAACGCATCAGTGTAACACGCAACGTGCTTCGCGTGAAACCGTGTGCTCAGTGTTATTGTGGGTCACAAATCCAATCTCTTCAACAAGCCGAACCCACCAATTCAACTCAACAAGAGTTAAAAAAAAAAAAAAAAAAAACCAGAGAGAGAAAGAGAGAAAATAATCATCCATTGAGTTGGAAAACCCCTTCTAACAATGAAACAAAAGCCATAGAAACACCGAAATGTTCAACATCCCTAAACCCTTAATTAGCATATCCCTCAATATCCATTGTCCGACACTTTAAAGAAACAGGAAACTTGAATGGGAAACTTGAACACCAACAACAGCCAAAAAACTTTGAAAAAAATGGACTACAATAACAACACCAACAGCAGTAACAAAATTCTAGACCTCCCTGATCTTCTCCAACCTACAAAAAAGAAAGAAAAACAGATTGCATAAACCGAAAAGAACATAACACCAAAATAACATATTTTATACAACTTTTTTAACAAATTAATCACAGGCTTTGCTCAAATTCAAATGGCTCTAGAACCACTAAGAAGCAAAAATTATTAACAATGGAATCACAAAATCACTTCTACGAATTGTTAACAAGGTAGCACAAAATCACTGATACGAAGTGTTAACGGAGAAAAATAAAGAGAGGGGAAGCACATTGGAGAATGAGAGGGTTCATTACTTTTTGTTTTATTTTCATCTCAATCGTAGGAGAGTAAAATACAAATAGAGAGTTCCACTAAAAAATGAGATTACATATAGGAAAATAACTTTAGTGAGGTTGGACGGTTGAGCTCGATCTTATCCCATAAACCAAATGTTCTTAACGGGAAATAAGAGAACCATTATAACACAAAAAAACCCACATTTTTCATTGTTTTTCCAAACTCAAACAAAGCACATTCTCACTCACACGTCTAACACATACATGCAATCCATGGGTGGGGGACATCCCCTTAAGGGGATTTCCACGACCTGCTCCTCTCACTCTCTCTTCTCTTCGCTCTTCTTTTCCGACACTTACACAACAAACACAAATGCACATATTACCACAATTCTCAAACAAACACAAACATACAACTCTCACTTCCATATTTCTCACTACTCTCACACACAAGTTTGTCTTCTCTCTCTCACTCATGCACACATAATTGTTGGGGAAAACCCCCTTGGAGGGGCAACCATGTCTCGTCTCCTCTTTGCTCTCTCTTTTCTTTTCTTTATTTCCCACACATAACAATACAACACACGCATACATTTATATAGCCTAATTCACTCATATATTTTTTGCCTATGATGCATGGACATGGAAACGGACACGGACATAGACATGGGGACATGGCAATTCTAAAAAAATGGGGACACGGACACGGCGGGGGACACGCCACGTGTATATTTATTTATTTATTTACACACACACACACACACACATACATACATATATATATATATATATATATATATATATATATATATATATATATTATACCCTTTTCTTCCTCATCAGCCGACATTCAACTTGGAAGCCCTAATATTTTAGAGCCGACATTCAACTTGGAAGCCCTAATATTTTAGATTTGATCCTCCAGCAGCAGCAGGTATCATCCCTCTCTCTGTCTCTGTCTCTCTCTCTCTCTACTGTAGATCAATCAATCAATCTCTCTCTCTCTCTCTCACTCTCCTCGTGTCCCCATCCGTGTCCCCATCCAAAAAAGTTGCTTAGCCGTGTCCCATGCCACGTGGCGTGTTAAGACACGTAATGTCGGGACACTGCGATATGGGGTCCCGGAGAGGTGTCGGTGCTTCGTAGCTTTTTGCACACAAGCACTGGACATATAGCAGCTACAAGCACTTGTTGCACACAATCACAACCACATATTACCCAATTAATGGACCGAAGATCTCCTCTAGCTTTGGCCCTAACTTACTTAGTTACCTCATCATCTATGTCTCTCAACTCCCATACTCAAAGACCCCACATAATAATTAAGTTTATCACCTAATAAAGTTTACCACATCAAAAGTTCTTACATTGATGCATATTATGTTAGCTTCAGTTCAGTCAGTTGAGGGAAAAATAACATCACTCGAAACCAAGCCGAAAAAACCCAAAAATTGATATTCTAAAAACAAAAGTGATCTAGCCCTACTCTGGACCAACCAAACTTGAAATTCTTAGCAATTTTCTCCGTTTATTGGGTTCTCCCGGCAATAGTTACACCCGTAGGTGACATTGTTTTGGTGCATCTCGAGTACTCAACCCAAACCGGAGAGCAAAATAATAAAGATCATTTTGGGGGCAAAAACACTAATAGTAAACTCGTAAAGCAATTTAAACTCAGTGATACAGTCCATAAGAGGAGTTAAAAAAAGAGAATATTAAGGAAGCATTCACCTTTGGAAATTGCCTACTTTCAAGCCAAACTTTTGGGGGACCAATTGAAATTAGGAAGAATTGTGATTTTAGTCTTACCAGAGTCGTATTAAGGTTTAATTTAGTTTTAGTATTTTTTCGGTTAGATTTGAGGTCAGGGGTTTTCCTCAATCCTCAAGCCATCTTATCTTTCCTTCTTTCTTTTCTTATTTTCTGCAATAAACCAGCTCTTACTTGCAGCCCATGCCCCATGTTGTGGACTTGTTCACCTAGTTAATCTAGTTTTAACCCTAACTCTTTCGTTCACAACAAAAACGCTAGAAACCCTATGTCACTCAGCATTGGCTGGATTGAAGGTGGTGGAATATTGAAAAAACTTACCACCCAAGGTAACTAAGCCTCCCGCCTCTGGTTCTCTCGTCTTGACTCTGCTGCTGAATGAAAAAAGTGCAAATCACAATTTACAGAAAACACATGATAACTATGGACCCCATAATTTGCCCTTCAGTCTTCTCTCACTTGATTATTAGCTATGCCCCGGGCGATTTCGTCCAATTTTCAAAGTTACCTTGTGCCTTCTTTAGTGCTATAGAGATTTTCTCATTAATGCTATTTCGAGAATGCAAACCTCCAATGAGAAAATGGTACAGAAATTTTTGCTATCAAATTCACATGAAAACGACAAAAATAACACCTTCAAAGAGCAATGCATTTGAAGGATAAATTCATTTGCTTGAGGAACAATTATAGGTTTTCCTAAAAAATGTGCTTCTTCATAAGGTTTTCTTAGAGAATTATACAGAAGCAACTGATTTGTAAGTTGGAATTTCATCACACATGTGCAAAACAACTAAACAAAGTCTAATCCACATAAAGAAGGGTCAAACTTGCAGCAATTTTCGAGAAGCCCAACACCACAAGGGAACCAAAAAAATGAGGAAAAAGAAAGCCAACAAAAAAGATTTGCAGATAACTTAATTGCATTTTAATCAAAAAATGCTTGCACATATAAAATTATACTCGTACTCGCTACTTTTTATTCTCCTGTTATTCTTCCATAGGTAAGTTCTTTTGGAATCCCAAATAAAAATAATGGTATAGAAGGTAAAAAAATAATAATACCAATATGAAATATGAATACAAAGATACACTATAAGTTATCTGACCTTTACAAGCTTCATCTTCATTTGTTCCATAAATAGCAAAACAACTGAAAACAATCATAAAATAAGAGTGACCATTTGTAAGAACCGATTAAATAAGGTGAAAATATACAACGAAAAATTAGCAAAAGTCATTAGACTCGTTACTGTATTTGGCTTGGGATTTGGGTGGTTAATTATGAAGGAAGGAACCCATCTCAAATTTGCAAGGGAATGGTTTCTTTTCTTCATGTTTTGGAGTGGACTGCTATGACATTATTCTTTCATTTTGCATGCTTTGGAGGACTTTGAATGTATCAAGTTCATTTTTAGATATTGTCTACCTGAACAGTATAGTGTCAATTGTAAGGCCTTTACATTTTTTGTAACATTATTCCCCATTTTCACGTGTTTGGATGCACAAATGCTCAGTAAAATCATTTTCTTCGTAAATCATTCTACAGTAGTTGGCGTGAAATTACTTACATGCTGAACGTGCGTAAATTGTTTATTTAGATGAGTAAGCACCCATCCACTCCAACAAGTCAATGAACAACGTTTTACATAAAGAATATACTTTAGTTTTTTTTGAACGGCAAAAAGAAATTTTATTAATCAATGTAAGAATTACAAAGATTAAAGGGAGCGGAAGAGAAACGGCATCACAACACGAGGCTAAGATCCCAACTAGGTTGGCACCATAACGCCGTGACAATCATATGCCACACCGACCCAAAAGTTGATCAGGAATCAACCAAGAGCAGATATATCTCAAAGCCTCACAAAAATACAAAGAACAAAGCCAAAGAATATAAGAATATACTTTAGTAGTAATATTTTACACTGAAACAAACAAAGTCTAACTTTGCAATATTCATGTCAAGATCTTGAGAAGCCACGTATTTGAATGGCCGTGTTACTATTATTGTTGTCTTTTCTCTGCATCAGATATGAACATGTATAACTCAAACAAAATATAGACAGTAGTAGTGTACACCTTTACCAGCAACTTCAATTTTCAGTCTGGGTTTTAGTGTTTCGATTGGGCACATGCAAACAATTAGGGGTTTATACCCTCAAGTTAAGGGTTCAATTTTTACCTGGTAAGCAGTCTGATTACACAATCAGAGTGTCACTCTTTGCTAACAGATTGACCCTTCACGCTTGGCAACCAAAGAAAAATATAGCGCATCAAACCGTATGCATTTTATATTTATACTTTCTTGCCTTTTGAAAGTGGCCCACTTGATTAGTGGAATCAACAAGGTGAGCAGCCTTCCCAAAGGTGTGAACACCAGTGGCAATGACTAAAGCCTCAATCTCTCCTTGCTTGCAGGTTGCACCAGAGTAAACGCCATCACCGAGGTCCGGGGCCTTTTGTCACAGGAAGTGACTCACAAGTTAGAGACTGCATAACCCAATGAAGAAAACTTCAGTAATATGAACAGAACGCAACTAATCCAACATGAACGGAGCATACAAAAATTGCTATTTGAATACCCACCTGGTCAATTTTCGAAGGATCACCCTCAAGAGTACAAGCATCGGTGGGAACTATATCTCTGAGTTTAATACTAATGACATCTCCGGGCACTAAAATAGCAGCTTCTTCCTCACTCCACCTGCCATCTCTAAGAACCTTAACAAAAAAAAAAAAAATGCAAGAATTAAACAAGCCTAGGGCATCCCTCGCTCTCACTTAAATTCACTTTAACAAAAGTCTAATTAAAACCTTTGGAACAGCTCATAAATCCTTCTCCAGTTGTTCACACACGCTCATATCAAAATAAATTTTACTCTCTTTTTCTTTTCTCAAAATTTTCAAGGTTATTATGTGGTTTTCACAATTAGGTACCCTGCCAGTATTGAAGCTTTTACCCAAAGTCAAAGTCATGCTTAAATGTGGGTTTTCCGATTGGTTGGAGTGCTTTCCGTTCAAAAGAAGAAAAATAAATTAGAGTGAATAGCTAGAGATGGCCTTACAACAACAGTTTATGTATGCTCTCAACAATTTTAAATCAGAGCAAAGGCATCAAGTCAACATAATTTACATAAGCTAGCAAACTGAAGTTTACAGCTAGCAAACTGAAGCTTAGGGCTATCAATGACCAGATGTAATGTCACCTTGGCTTTGGGAGCGAGATGAGCCATGAAAGCAGCAGCAGCATTTCCTGCATTGTTTTCTTCAATGAAACTAATTGTGGAGTTAATCACCAGCAGAGTGATTATACCC
Source organism: Vaccinium darrowii (assembly GCA_020921065.1). Classification (NCBI taxonomy): domain Eukaryota; kingdom Viridiplantae; phylum Streptophyta; class Magnoliopsida; order Ericales; family Ericaceae; genus Vaccinium; species Vaccinium darrowii. The sequence goes on along the minus strand of CM037159.1, from coordinate 1,650,409 downwards.
CCAAAATCTTGCCAATCAGGAGTCTTTCCCTAAACAAATTAGAGCATACAGTTAGTATATGACCCTAGATCATGGTTTCTACTCTAATCCGAATTTAAATGTGAGATCTTACTCAGCGTTGGCAAGGGCAATCGCCATGATAGCAGCAGCTTCCATCACCCATGACAGGGGTTCCACATAAAGCCCAAAAACTTCAAGAATTTACTCTCCTGAAACACCCAAAATGTAAATGTTAACAAGAATTAACAGCAGGATCAACGTTCCAAAGGGATCAAATATCTTCACAGCTCCCAAACAAGAGAGAGCACAAAGGCACAAACTACGAAATGCTGAGAACCAAAAAGATGTCGTTACATAAGAAACAGTTCTGAAGGGCTAAAAGACATCTTCTCAACCCCCAAAGAACAGATAAAGACTATGAAATGCTGAGAAGATAGTAAACTTTAACATCAGAATTACAGTTCAAAAGAGCCAGCAAATTGGAAATACAAAAGGTGTTGCATAAGAAACAGACACTATCTTCTTCTCCTCGAGTTTGTTATAGCCAAATAGCTCCAGCCTTTGCTGAGCAGACTCAGTAGATAAACCCTCTTTGCTACATCTCAGATTCTCAACAACAACAAATTTGACACAGCATAATCACGAAAACCACATGGAAGGAAACAACAACAAATTTGACAAAGCATAATCACGAAAACCACATATAATCATCAATATCAGACCCATTACCAAATCCACAGGTCCCTTCAACACAACCTCCAGAACTTCAGGCTTCTCTGTATTCTTCTCTCTCTCTCTCTCTCCTCGCCGTATCTGTATTTTTTCTCACTATAACAACAGTTCAAGATCAGAACCCATCAAAACCCTGTAAAATTAAGATCAATCAAAGACTATCCAGAAATGGAAACGTAATTGTGAAGTTCAATTGGGCTTTGTAGAAGAGAAGCAAAAAATAAAATGGAATCGCTGAGACTGCTTCATTTACAGAGAACGATTGAGAGAAAATGGAGAGCTTACCTTGGGTTTTTTAAAGATTGGCTTTTCTGAGTACCTTGGTTTCGTACGCTTCAATAAAACGAAGTCGGTGGAATGATGTCTCCTTTACATAGGAAAAGACGTGTGGGGGAGGTACTGTAGTGCACTCCCATATACATAGGAAACTTGGCTTTTGTGCACTTTCATCCCTTACAGTGTCTTTGGATTGTGCGATTTGGAGAGAAAAGAAAGGAGAAGAAAGGAAAACCCTTTCTCTCCCTCGTTTGGATGAACAAAAGGGTGGGAGAGGAGGAGAAATGGTGAGAAATCAGATTCCCTTAACCCCCCTTTTCTCCCCTTCCCGTTTCTCACCAAAAGTGGCGAGATTTGGTGAGAAACGGGACGCCGGCGGCGAGTGCGGGCCACCCCGTCGTCGGATCGTCGTCAAACTTTCACCGTTGTCTTCGTCTCGTCGAGGAGGATCCGGATCTGTGCTTAAAACTAAGTTTCGAGGTCGCCGGAATTGCCGCCGGAGAGTCGCCGGAGGGAGTTCTGTCGCCGGAGTTGAAGGAAGAGATTCTCCTTTCTCACTGCTGTTTGGATGAGAGGGTGAGAGACAAGAACCCTTTCTTTTCTTTTCTCCTCATTAAGGTGAACCAGACTCGTCTCCTTTCTTTTCTCACGCCGGTAGCCAAAGGGGCTGTTAAATTGGGGAAAAGAAAGATTTTGTGTACTTTCATCCCTTGATTTACGGAAAATAGAACCAAAAAGGGGTAGAAGGGGATGAATTCTCCTAGAAATCTGGTGAAGTACAAAAGGAATTTTCTTTAGGGCTAATTTCAGAGAAAAACAAAAATAGGACCAAAAATTTAAGCTGAAATACCTAAACTACCCCAACAGTGGATCACAGCCCAATACATTTACAGGGGCAATTTCGTCCGAAATGGTCAAAAATGGCATGCCATCCTCCATTCTTATATAAGAAGGTTTAGAAATGGCATTTGACATCAACTCCTACTTAAATGAAAACTTTACAGAATACTCCTACCAAATTACTATCCGAGGAACTCGAAATACAAAATCACGCTACACTTAATATAGTCCTCAATCGAGAGAACGATGCTACTATATATACACACATTTATTTAGATGTTAATAAATTAAAGGTGGCGTACGGTTTAGATTGGTTCAAATTCTTAAGAATTTGAGAACCGAAACGCAAATAACGGTTCTAAAAAAATGTAATTTGTATCCGGACCAAATTAAAGTCGTACAGTTTAGCTCCAATTTTTATCCACAAATTACGTATAAATTTTGACATTCCTAGGAGTGGAAACTTATTACAAACTCATTCCTAATAGCGTAGCAAACAGAACCCAAGACAAAAAAATTAAATAAATTAATCAACCAAATTCTTGATTTTGATCCACATGCCTATGTAGACCACTGGCCTAGTACATTAATTTTGATCCACAAGTCAAACCAGAGGCTCAAAATGCTTAAATCCAAGATATTAATGGTTTCTTACATGGTTTGTTACATTCCTAGGAGTTATAGCACCAGAGAACTAACCTGGGGACTCAAACCCGATAAAAAATAAAGCAACAGAACATGTTGTGCCGAAACCCGAAGTAGAGAATATAAACACAAGCAACAAGAAAACAAGAGACAAGGATTTACGTGGTTCCCTCCCAAGCACGAAGCTCTAGAGGTACGTCCACGGGGAAAGAGCAAGAGAATTCACTAACAATGGGGAGAAATACACAGAGCCGGCTATACCCGTAACTCTCACTTGAAGCATCCACACAATAACTAGGGACAAATCTCTGAGGCGCGACCTACAGAGCATCAAACGTCTCACACACACGAAAGAGACACACACAAACCCTAGATATCTCAAATCCCAACTCAAGACCAAAACCCTAGGAGGCCACAAGGCTCCTATTTATAAGAAAGTACAAAAAATTAGGTCAAAACCTCTTTAAAAACGCGCAGCTGCACAAATTCGCGTAACCGTGGTCCGGACGGGGATTCGGTGGTCCGGACTACCGACGGTGGTCCGGACGGGGATTTTGGTGGTCCGGACTACCAAGGCAGAATGTCCAAAAACGTCCCAAAATCCACTGGTCCGGACGGGGCTTTCCTTGGTCCGGACCATAGGTCCAGAAAATGACTTTTCGCACCAAATTTTGCACTTTTCTTCGATCGTCTTGAATTCAAGGCATATCTCCAACAATCTCCACCTTGACTTGAATTCCCTTCCAAGCCAACAACATAGTGCAATCCTCTCAACACTCGCTCTTCCCCACAACGCCCCTCTCGGGGCAGCCCCACACGGGGCTTACATCAATGGCACCAACAAACAAGGCGCAAGCACCTCTGCTTGACCTTGTTTCCACTACTGAGTAAACCCAGCCACACGTGCCTCCACAAGCTCCACCTTGAGCTTAACACCGCAACTCCCCTCACGGAGTTAATCACCAACGAGCAACCATCTTCCACCAAATGTCGACCACATGCATCCATTACTGATGCCAAAGAAGATGTGCTCAAACTCCACCCGGAGTTAACAGACTCTACCACAGAGCCTTGTATGCCCTCATGCATACTCCCAATAGTTGAACCCGAATTCCTCTCAACAGATGAAGACCCCAACGATGGAGCACCCACAATCGTACTACCATCAAGCACATAGAGGTTACCCAATTTCTGACCCTTCACAAAAACCCGAGCACCCAACGACGCGCTTAAGACTCCACCTTCAGCAATGTACCTCTAACCCACGGAGTCGAGAGCGCCCAAAGAGACAAGGTTTCTCCTCAAATCTGGTACATGTCGAACACCAAGCAATGTCCTCACAATCCCATCATACATCCTGACCTTGACTGTTCCAACCCCAACAATTCTACAGGGCATGTTATTCCCCATAAGAACTGTATCACCGTGAACCGCCTCATATGTATCAAACCAATCCCTACGTGGACACATGTGGTAAGAGCAACCAGAGTCAAGAATCCACATGTTTTCACAACAGACATCGACATTGCTTACTGCCAAAGCAATGGCAGCCTCAAACCCTTCCGGATCATCTTCGACGTAACCAGCAACACCCTTCTCTACAAACTTGTCCTTCACCCTCGGACAATTTTTCACCATGTGCCCGAATTTCTTACAATAAAAACACTGTATTCCATCTATATATGTGGTTTTAGAGCTAGAAATCCCTCTACTGCCCAAATCCCTCCCACCAGTCTTTCCCCGCACCACCAAAGCTTGATCATCATGAACACTACTCTCACCGGATACCTTTTTCCTCAATTCTTTAGAATACAAACTAGACTTTACATCCTCCATGGAAATCGTATCCCTCCCATATAACATAGTAGTCACAAAGTGTTCATATGATGCAGGTAAAGAACATAACACAATAAGGGCTTGATCTTCATCATCAATCACAACCTCAATATTTTTTAAATCCATAATAATTCGGTTCAACTCATCTAAATGGTCTTTTATGGGCGTACCTTCCTTCATACGAAAAGTATAAAGGCGCTGCTTCAAGTACAACCGGTTGGTTAGCGACTTCGTCATATAGATGCTCTCCAACTTCAACCAAATACCGGCTGCCGAATCTTCCTCCCCAACCTCGCGAAGCACATCATCGGCTAGACATAATTGTATTGAACTGAGTGCCTTCGCATCAAGATCCTCAAACACACTATCCTGCATATCAGCAGGTTTCTTCGACACCCCCAACAAAGCCTTGCTTGTTCCTTGTTGCACCAACAAAGCCTTCATATTGATACGCCACAAACTGAAAGAAGCGCTTTGCCCATCAAACTTCTCAACTTCAAAGCGAGTCGCCATTGAAACGACCCCAAATACACAAACGCAGCGGAAAACACAAGCCTCGGTTTGAACCCGGAGCTCTGATACCAATTTGTT
>CM037159.1:1592989-1640489 GCA_020921065.1 Vaccinium darrowii | reverse complement strand
TCGAAGATTTATTGAAGAAATTTCAGATGAGTAACTGCAAGCCAGTTTCTACTCCACTTTCTCTAAATGACAAGCTGCAGCTGAATGATGGAGCAGAGAAAGTCGATGCTACGGCCTACCGAAAATTGGTTGGTTCGCTCAATTATCTCACTCATACAAGGCCAGATATTGTATATTCTGTGAATCTTATTTCCAGATTTATGCACGAGCCGAGCAAGCTACACTATACAGCAGCAAAACGGATTCTCTGTTATCTTCAAGGGACGAAGAAACTCGGCATCAGGTACACAAAAGAGAATGATTGCAGGCTTATTGGCTACACAGATAGCGATTGGGCAGGCACGCTGGATGATCGCAAAAGCACCTCAGGATATGTATTCTGTATCGGATCTAACATCATCGCTTGGAGTTCTAAAAAGCAAAGAACAATTGCTCTCTCATCAGCAGAAGCTGAATATATAGCAGCTACAGATGCAACATGTGAGGCAGTATGGCTCAGAAGAATTCTTTCGGACATGGAGCATAAAGAGGAAGGCCCTACAATCATCTACTGCGATAATATGTCAGCCATAGCAATGAGCAAAAATCCAGTTTTTCATGGCAGGACAAAGCACATTGAGCTCCGACATCACTTTATCAGAGACTTGGTGTAGAATGGAGAAATTCAGCTTGAGTTCGTCAATACCAAGGAGCAGCTAGCTGACATTATGACCAAAGCGGTGGCAGCAGATAAATTCTCTCAGTTTTATGAAGTTATGAAGATTACAAATTAATGAGGAGTGTTAAAAATAATAATTTGTAATCTTCTAGAGTTGTATAGAATATGTAAGCAAAAATATAGAAGTGTGTAGAAATGTGTATTAAAATATTTAAGAGTGTCTAGAAGATTGTTGACTTTGAGTAGATTTCTAGCACATGTACAAAACTAGAAAATTCCAAAGTATGCCGGTGGAGTGTGGCGGTGAAATCAAGTTGCTTCTAGAAGCACATGTATGTCGGTCAAGAGCTCTATAAATTGAGCTGCATTTGTACTTCTTCTTGTACCAGAAAAGCTTGAATTGCAATAGACATAACATTTAAAAGTCCTCCCACTTTTCGTTGCTTTTCAAAGACCAGTAAAAACAATTCAACAACTCCACTAGCCTTTCACTTTAAACACCTTATTACACCTCTAGTCCCTCCTAAAACAAATACTCAAATTATCTCCCAAGCTTTCCTCTTACTTTAAACTAGCACCCCAACAATACAGGACACTCTTGTACAAAATCAACTTGATCTGAAATTGATAAGCATATGTTCCTACCAAATTAGTATATTAGAAGTATATTTTCAAAAGCATATCTATACTTGCGGTTCGTTAATTCAAGACAAATGTGATTCGCTCATGGGATTACCAATGTGGGATCAACTAGGCACAAGGCACCTTGGTTCCTGGTAAAACAGAGACAGCAAATGCTAAAAAAAAAAAAGTAGCAGAAGCAACAACCAGACACAATGCAGGCACAAAAAACAATTCTAGAACCAACCTAACAGCACTTACACTTGCACCAACATATACTACAGCAAAAAACATGGCAAAACAAGACCTTTGGGTGGCCAGATTCCACCAAAAAATCAAAGCCAACTCCCCTCTCACAGCAGAAATGTTAGCACTCAAGGAGGGATTCGTTCTAGGGAATTCATAAAGCTTGCGGAAAATGAAAAGTGAAATGGATGCTCCATCTGTTATAAACTTTTTGCAGGATGCTACCAATGCAAACAACCCCCTAAGCACAGTTATTGATGATTGCAGGTATCTCCAGCCCCTTGAGCAGTCCGTGATTCAGCATATCTATTTCCAATGGAAGTCAAAGCCAAACGTATCGTATTTACCTAAATTAAGCTCTGTTATATTTGACACTAGCGATAGGTGCACATGTGATAGTTGCATATTTTTGCATTCTGCAAATGACATAGTAGTGAAAAAGAAGTTTTTGAGACGCTCATATTGGCGGTGTTTTCGTGCTGTAGTTCAATTTATACTCTGTTAGGTATATATATGTATCTTTCATCATGAAATGAATTGAATTAATCTAAGCCGGGAAAGTGTAAATTGAGTTTCGTGCATGTGTGAAATGATCACTTGTACCGTTAAATGTCATAGACTTAGGGAGCATATTTCACAAGGGCCTTACGTGAATGCAGCCTCTGAATTTTCTAGAAACAGATGATACCCCTAAATATTAGGGTTATTTCATGATGACTATCCCCTTACTGGAAATACCCTAGTTCCATTCCCTCAATTTTTTTTGAACTAGGCCTGTACCAAAGAAGAAAAAAGAAGAAGCCTGTTTGAACTAACATTTTTATTTCCTTTTGGTAAAAATATTTCTTGCTAGTGTAGTCGATTTCAATAATATAGTTATGTTTGATTGCAAAAATTTATCTCCACTGTTCTGACTGCTAGGTGTCCTACCCGGCCCACGTTAAAATTTCTAAAGCACTGCCCGAACTTTTTATTTTAAAAGGCAACAATAGTACATGTACAACAAAAATCTCCAACACTTATAGGGTATGTAGATCCTACACACACTTCACCCTCAAGTGTGTGTGGGCTCCACACATCATGTGACTGTGTTGAAGACTTGTCGGAGCTGGTTGTTGTACACCTATCATTTTTGTTCAAAAGGGAACTAGGAGGATTTACTGCGCGCTTACACGTGGACCAATCAAGGTTAAGATGTTTATTTGTCTGGGATTGTGATTTTTCTTTTTTTGGTCTGTTTTGGGTCATGTTGACCCTATTTGGAAGTGGCTTAGCCCCAAGGCAATTTGGGGAACCCTATTTGGAAACCAATTAGCTAGCCTCATGTTTTGCAAAATTGATTGTCTCATGTTTTGCAAAAATCACTGTTCCAACTTACATACGGAAAAGATTAAACTGTTATCAATGATAAAAACACGTGCTTAATTAGGGCACATAATTTTTTGGTTAATTGATACGATTGCAGAATATTGATTGATTATGCTTCCAAAATTGTTTTTGTTTTTGCCTATAAAAGGAGTTCTTCTCCAGCCATTTTCGACATACCAAAAAACATTCTTATCCAGAGTTCTAAGAGCATTTGTGTTTCCGATCTTTTTTCGTGCATGGAAGATCGAAATAGAGGCTGTATTATGGGTTTTTTTATCCTGGAGATGATGTGACTGATATTGCTTGCACAGTGAGGGTAGAGCTACGAACGTCTTAAAGAAAAAACAACAGCCAATTCATTCTAGTATTTTTGTTCATTACAGATACTAAGGTAAAAATTTCCATTACCTCTCTACAATATTTTCAAAATTATTACAAACGATCTATTTTCTGGTTGGTTTTTAGACAACCTCCATATGTAAGTAAACTATATTAATTTGTAGAAAATAAGCTGGTGGAGAGAAGTGCAACGTTACATCATGTGTGACTTAAATCTATGATGATCTCCAGTATAAATAGTGGAACGTCATCGTGAAGTGATTTAATACCATAAAATTGGCCTGGTGATGTCTAAAATGTTTGATATAAATGAAATGATAAGGATACGAATTATCAATGGTGCATAATCTTTCTTTGTCGTTCTATGATCCGATCAAGCTCCAAAAGTGTGTTTTGAAAAGTTCATGCATAAAAGCTTGTATAGTTATTGTTTTGCCCTTTTTGAAAGTTAATGGGAATGAGTTAATTGATAACAGTTGAGGAAACTTTTGAAAGGTTAAGATAAAAATTGATGTGAAAGTTGTAAAATGAAGTAAAAGTTGATTTGAAAAGAGTAATGGCGATATTTCTTTAATAAATTAGATTAATTTAGAGAGCAACATATTTAAAAAGAGACGGAGGGAGTACTTTCTATTGTTTGTAGCTTGGTCATGAATACGGTAATTAATGAGAGTGGATTTGCCAAATTAAAATCTTGTAATGACAAGTCAGTCCATATACATTTCGTGCAAAGTTTTCCTTCTATAGCCTATGTATTAATCAAAGCTGCATTGCACAAAATGTATATGGACTGACATGTAATTACACGATTTTAATTTGGCAAATCCACTCTCATTAATTACCATATTCTGTCATTAAAGTTTGTGCATTTTAATTTTATTCCTGAAATGCATAATTTGCTTATTTGTCACCCAATTCAAATCTCTATATAGGTCTCTTTTGTTACAGGATTAATTCATCACTTGATCTTGTTCCGTCGAAATTCTCTCTCTCTCTCTCTCAATCGCTCAATGGCATCCTCTTCACAGAATGTCTCTGAAGGCTTGACTGGAAAGAAAATAGTTCCAAATGCGATCAAGAAAAATGATGAGCCGGCCCTTTCCCTAACTATAGAGCAACCTCCAGTGGTAATCTCTTTGTGATTGTTGAGGTACATGGTTTCGTCTATTTGCTTCGACAACAAACTCAAATGTTGAGATTCTTTACCTTTACATTTGGATTCCATCTTACTCTTGCTCCTTTTAATCTCTGTAGCCTTTTCATCTGATTAACAGATTCGTTTTTCCGTTATTCTAAAAAAAAAATATTTAAAACCTAGATCTAGTTGTTCTAAGACCTAGTTTTGGTTATACAGTATATATACCCGATCGAGTGACAGAACCTCATTTATAATGCTTATACTTGATCTATGTCGTTGTCTCTTTAGCCCTTCTCCGTATGTGCATTTGTGAGAACAAAGGAGCTCTAACTATAATAGAAGAGAAAGAGAGGCTATGAAATGCAGAACTTTTTTTTTTTTTTTTTAAACAGCAAAAATTAGGTATGATAATCTTTGAAAATGGATTAAAAAGACTAAAGGTATCCACAGCCAAAAATGCCACTTCAACATTATCATGGTAGGATTAATTTGTTACGTATAATTTTTTATTTTTGCAAATTATTTTCCCTATTAGTAACATAAACATTGACGATTTTTTTTCCCTCGACATATATTGACAAAGTACTTTCGCCATAACAAGTCGGGGAGGAAGTTTCAATCGTTTGCCGCGGTTGAGGCTTTCGCCATAACAAGTCAGGGAGGAAATTTCAATGGTTTGCCGTGGTCGAGGCTTTCATCATTCACGCTCGTGTTCCCAAGGCCATAAAAGCCGAAAGGCGAAATGTGGTGAGTAAGTTGAGAATGTAACTATACGCACTCCTTGCAAAAATAAGTGTAAGGTAAAATTGTTTGTTAAATTCGCTGATGATTTTTCAGCCTCTTGAGCCTTTGGTTTCTGAATCCTCTAAGAGAAAAAGGAAAGCTGAAGTTCACTCTCCAACTCATGAAGTTGAAGAACAGTTAATGAAGGATAGTTACGAGTCTTACAACATTCTAAACTCCGAAATGGACGAAGATCAACAATCAAAGTTCGACTCATATTGATGAAGTAATGGTTCAAAAGATGATCGACGAATTGAATTTTCACGCTGTCCCGTGACAAATTTAATTAACCATTTGTCTTCTCGTGGATATTGTTCACCAATTTTAGTGTAATATGTGATTTGCTTTATCTTGTCATTGTAAATTCATCTGCAAGTGGGCTACAATACACATTCCCTATTTGGGTGTGTATCGTAGGCATCTCTATATGATAGGCGCGTGGGAAGCTTGCTTCTGAGCGCCTAAGTAGGGTGATTTGGCATGTTAGACGTGCATTTTAAGCTTCATTTTCCATTTAATATGTGCGCAAGGTGTTTTTGTGTATTGAGCGTGATTTGCAGGTACTTCAAGGTTGTGGGTGCAATTTTGAGACATTGGAAGTGCATGCACGTAGATCAGGAGTTAGAAGCGCGCGGTGTTTGCATGGAAGTGATCGAAACCCGTCGGGAGCGCTTCCCCATTTTGCTGGAGCGCTCAAATTGGGCACAAAAGGTCCAAAGAAATGAACAGAAGGTTCTTGAGCGCTACACCAAAAGAGGTGTAGCGCTACCGGTTCATTAGAGGTCAATGGTCAATGGGATGGCAGCCGGTCAACGCAGCACTTAACGGACGCGGTAGCGCTACCCATATTACCTGTAGCGCTACCGAGCGCTTAGTTAAGCCAATAAACGGTGTCGTTCGGGCGTTCCGCGATGAATAATTTTGGATTTTCGTTTGTTTTCCTTGAGGATTACTAGATTAATATAAATACTTATGTTTTAACCCAGATTAGGGGTCCACGAATTTTCCTTAGGTTTTGTGTTTTCAAGTCTTCGGCTACAGTTCTTCATTCAGCATTTCGTATTCAAGTTTATTACCAGAATTTCAGTTTCCAGATGTTTTTGCGGATTGATAATCAAGTTCAATTTCTCCCTTGCAATTTACGGTATCGGTTTCTATTGTGTTCATATTTTATTCTTCAAGCATGCTTAGATCTAGGTTTAATTTGATTTCTGTAGTTATTATCATCATGAGTGAGTAGTCGTATCGAGTGCGGCTGCGGGGCGAAAGCGCCTACGTCCAGACTAATCAATGTTTCACCTCGGGGCCGAATTAATTCAATTTCCAAGCAATTTTGGGAACTAGGAACTTTTCTAACAAACAAACCCAGGCGTTATCGGAATTCGAATGCGCACGGAATCTGGTGACAGGTGGTGCGCATTTGTTAGAAAGCCTTTCTCGTATTCTAAAATCAGTTAAAGGAGTAATTGTGGCCCAAGTAAATATTGGTTAGGCTAGGCGTGGACGCTGGGTTCCCTCAGCTGTGCTCTCTTTATTAATTTGCATTCAGTTCAATTAGCTTAGTGATTAGTTAATAAATCTCATAAAATCAAAGGGTGGCTACCTAAGAGCCAGATCAAACTGCACTTTCACACTTTTGAGTCAAGCACTTCAGTCGTCTCTGTGGCTCGACTCCGGTACTTCCGGAATTATTGTGCTACACTGGTCAAGAGTCCTACGCTTGGGACACGTCTTTATCAGTCTTATTTTTAGTCACCTGGTCGGTCAAGCACTATACAAGTTACGAATCAATTACCTCTTATTAATAAAAATTACAAATTTTTTGTATAAAAGTTACGAGACGCACCAAATGTTAGGAATCATATAAAACGATACTTATCTTATTGATCAAAAGTTACAAAACACTAAAAAATATTATGATTGCCACCTCGAGGTGCATATGATACCCATCTTTATTAAGTGTGTATTATAACCATTGGTTTTATACAAACGTAAAACTGATATATTCGTACTTGTGTAGTGTGTGATTTGTTGTGTTGAGCCCTTGTCATTGTTGTGATACCGATCCACTTGACACACATGGAGTGTTCGTAGTGCTCGTGCCAACACAATCCATTTGAACCCTCTAGATGCTTTTCTTTTTTGGATGAATTGATAGAATTGCATTAAATCATAAGGGTTTACAACCGCCAACAATTAACAACACAAACTAAACAACACATCTAGATGCTTGTAAAGTGAAATAAATGAGCTAGCTAGCCCTGCGGAAAAACTTAGTTCCCTATTCATTACGTACAAGGTTCAATTCTTGGGGCTCGCTTTTCCTTCTCCATAAGAATTTTATTTTCTCACGAACTCACAATTCCAAAGGGATATTTTTTTTATTAGTGCAAAAAATAATACCACCAAAAACTAGTTTTAATTGAAACAACGAAACGATTCATGTATATATATATATACAAGGATCCTATCAAGGATCCCGGGTTGAAGGTTTTTCAGTGTTTTGATGCTTTTAAAAATTATTTTTGGGAAATCCAAGCCGTCCAATGTGTTCAAAAGGTGTTTTCAAGGGTCCACGCGGAAAATCTTCAAAAAAAAAAAAATACCGGGAAGGGCTTGATCCAAACAGTTTTTTTGCCAAAATTGTATAAAACACCTTTTGAACACATTGGACGGCTCGGATTTTCAAAAAAATATCGGGAAGGTGGAGTTCCGGATCTGGGACTCCCGGACTAGATAGTTACTCTCTCTCTCTCTCTCTCTCTCTCTCTCTCTCTCTATATATATATATATATATATATATATATATATATACATATATAAGGTTTTTGGGTGTTTTGGAGGTTTCAAAATGTGAATTTGCATGATCCGAATCGTCAAATGTGTTTAAAACGTGTTTTTAAGGGTCCTCGCGAGAAATCATCAAAAAAGAAAAAAATACCGGGAAGACCTTGATCCGAACAGTTTTCACAAAAACTGTACATATATAGTTTTGTGAAAAACTGTTTGGATCAAGCCACTCCCGGTATGTTTTTTAGATGATTTCTTGCGGGGACCCTTAAAAATACGTTTTAAACACATTGGACGGTTCGGATCATAAAAAAAATATCGGGAAGGTGGAATCCGGGATCCGGGATTCCCGGACTAGATAACTCCTAATAAATATATATATATGTATAGGATAACGATCTCCTAAGGGATCCCTTAACCAAATTTGGTGCGGACCTCACCTTTCCGAGCCAAATTTTGACGATCCGAACCGCTCAATGTTTTTAAAATGCATTTTCCAAGGTCCATGCAGGAAATCTTCAAAAAAAAATACCCGGAAGGGCTTGATCCATACAGTTTTCGGTAAAACTGTATATGAAAACATTGAGCGGTTCGGATCGTCAAAATTTGGCTCGGAAAGGTGAAAAAAGGGGTGGTTCGCCCCAAATTTTGGTTAAGGGATCCCTTATTAGATCATTATCCTATATATATATATATATATATATATATATATATATATATATATATATATATAGTCCCGATCTAGTCCGGGACTCATAGTTTCGGACCAAATTTTCATGATCCGAACCGCCCAATGTGTTTAAAACGTGTTTTCAAGGGTCTCCGCGATAAATTATCCAAAAAAAATACCGGGAAGGGCTTGATCTAAGCAGTTTTTCATAAAATTGTATATGTACAATTTTTTGTGAAAAACAGCTCGGATCAAGCCTTTCCCGATCATTTTTTTTATGATTTCTTGCAAGGACCATTAAAAACACGTTTTAAATAAATTGGACGGTTCGGATTATGCAAAAATAATTTTTAAAACCTTGAAAACACCAAAAAACCTTCAATCCCGGATCCTTGACTAGATCACCGGTGTGTGTGTGTCTATATATATATATATATATATATATATATATATATATATATATCATTTTGAGGTTAGTTCTTTCACGGACACGGTTTTACAAGTTCGTCTAGGCTTCGAGATTCTCAAGGCCGGCTCACTCCCATGGATGACTACACCAAGTAATTGTGTCTTTTTGTATAAACTAGGGTTTTCATTCAAATTAGATTATACGTTCAGAATATGATTTCATGGAATTCAATTGAAAAGTTTTACTTCTTCCAATTTGTTGAGTTTTGTTAAATACTGTTTATGTAATGGTTTTTACTGATGTGGTTGGAGTTTTAAGATGAATTATGCTTGTAGGATGGATCGTGTAGTTAGGCAGCTCGACTGCATTAAGGGATAGTTCATTCGTTCATGCTTTTAAACAATCTCTATATTCTCTTGATGATTATTGAAAGGGATTGCAAGGCCTAGCAATAATCTTTCACGATTCGAATATTAATCCAATTTATACTTTGCTAAGCCAAGCCTGATTGAAACTTCCCAAGTCTCAGACTTCCCAATCCACCCATTCCTATGCGTTTCCATATGCCTCCCCATTGGATGATGATGCTCCGTATAGCATTGAAAAAGTATATAAAGTGGCTACAAGGAGAGAGGTGGAATTGAGAGTGGACTGGGTTTTAAATGTTTGGCAGTAAAGTTAGGGGTTTCGACAGAGCATACCAGGTTTTGCTTGGAATCGCAAGAGCATTCCCCTGGCAGTCCGATAGGATTTCAATCGTTATCTCAAACGGCAGATGTAACGTAGCCCTTGCTGCAGTCAATTGGCTACCCTTCATTGCTCCTCCTCCTCTTTTAAGATGAGTGAAAACTGTGTTTTTGTCTTTTATGTTTTGTCGCTAAGTCTAATTATCAATATTACTGTGGCTAATTTGGTAGGGTTAATTTTTTATATAAAACTAGTTATATTATACAAAGTTTTCAAAATCATAAGAACAGTTATAAAATAAACGATAATGGACAAGCCAATTAAGATGGAAAAAGTTTTTTGAAGGGTAAAATTATTTTGATGGATGTTTTTAGGAATGTGACAAATATTTTGGCACATCTCAAAATGGAAAGAAGGAACAATAATTTGGGACGGAAGGAGTACTTAAAGTGAAATTGAACAGAGAGAGTTCTATCTAGAGTTCAGTACAACAAATAAAATAATGCTACTAAGGAGAGAGTTCTATCTAGATTTCCAGATTTTTCTTATGAAGGAGAATCGCAAAAAGATTGCAAAAAGATTTCAATCGCAAGAGGGATTTCACTGGCAATCTCGATAGGATTTCAATCGTTATCCCAAACGGCAGATTGAACGCAACCCTTGCTGCAGTTGATTGGCTAACCCTCCATAGCTCCTACTCATCTTCTATTAAAAGTTCGTTACGCGCGATTACAACATCCACAGACGACTTCTGCTCATTACCTTGCAGTCGGTAATGTAGAACACACGCGTGTAGCAGGCTTGCAGCTTCAATCTTCTATAGAGCGGGTGTGTAATCTGGGTCGGATGGGTCCGGATCGGACCACTGGAGTTGGGCTTTGTCTTTCCCCTTTTCCACATGCAGCTTTGGGTTAGAATTTCTAACATGAGGGTTTTAATTTCTTCCATTATTATTTTATATTCAAGGGATTAGGAGTATCAGTGATAATGCATTCACTTTTGTTACTGGATTAATAGGTAAAACACAAAACTAAAAAAAAGAAGGTAAAACACAATGGCAGTGTTAGCAGTGTCAATCCAAACACAATATGATTTTAAGAAAGTCAGAGAACTCGGAGTGAAGCAAAGAAAAATAAAGTGGTAGAACACGTAAAACTGGTCGACGGCCTTGGTTAGTGTTTTCTTTTAGTTTTGGTTTGTCCCTCTAGAATACATCAATCAGACTAGTAAATCACGTTGGCTCTAAGGGGGTGTTCCGCTAAAGTTATTTTTGGAATAATTTGGTTTTTCACAGTTTTTTATGTGATGTATTGTGAAAGAATGATATGTCTTAGTCTTTAGAAAAAAAAAATAATTGTTTTTTGTTAATAAAACACCGCCTAATTACCATGCAAAAGTAAAAAAGAACTCAAAGCTGCACTACTAAAACACCCTGTTACATTTTGTTTATTAATCTCTTTGCAAAAATAATGTAAAAGTACGAGAAAACTTTAATCACAGCCTTAGCCTTATTGCCTTAGGCCTAGTTTTCCATTTGAAAAAATGGAAATCTCATAAAATCAACGGGTTGATTTTAACAAATAATTTTTTCATTTACTAAAATTAAGCCGTTAATTTTATGAGATTCTTATTTTATCAAATGGAAAACTTGGCCTTTCAGGCTTATGTTTGCACTCTTTGAAAAGAAACCACACGCATTTATAGAGAAGACTCGGAAAAGGTACTGAGAAAACAGGCAACCAATTATATATCTCCTTGCCGACATGCATAATCGTAATGCAACATCTATCCATTTGTCCTTGACCCAAACATAAAATCGGTTCACCAGTACTTCCACCGACACCATACAATTTCTATATATTGCAAATATGTAAAAAACAAATATTTAATTTTAAAATATAGCAATTGTTTCACAATAAATGTTAGATTGTTAACCACGAACTCATCTAAATAAATACATGTAAATATTTTAATTATTAGTAGG
Source organism: Vaccinium darrowii (assembly GCA_020921065.1). Lineage (NCBI taxonomy): Eukaryota > Viridiplantae > Streptophyta > Magnoliopsida > Ericales > Ericaceae > Vaccinium > Vaccinium darrowii. Next base: position 1,628,796 of record CM037159.1, on the reverse strand, counting down.
TGCGGTGATGTTTGAACGCATGATCGATTGCTTGTTCTGATAATATATCAAATTTCTTAAAGGCTTCTAACCTGAAACCCATTGCTATTAGGTGAAGTAAACTCTAGATCATATTAATTAAGTAAACTTGGGAGACTTAGGTGAGCGATGTGTTTAAAGCCTAACACTCCCCATCATGTAAACTTTATATGCATGTGGAGGCCTGGATTGATTGATAAGATCATGCAATTGACTCAGGTGAAAATTTCTTGTCTCCCAACTACCCAAAAAGAGTGATAATAAATGTTCTAACCGGATGATTTGTCACAACGTAAATGGTTAGGAGTACCACATTGGCAATGGTACATAATATTCTGGGAGCATTGAAAAATTACTTGACTTAGAATACTGTTTTTAATTTGATGCAATTTATAATTGTATTATCCTATCGTTTGGGGAAAAAAAAATGAATGGCCGAAATTGCTTGAACACTAAATGCTAAAGGGAAAATAATGCTGGTTGTGTTTGGTTAGATAGTTTAGTTTAGTTTTGATGATGTCAGCAGGTGTAATGAGTGGAAAGAGATAGAGAGAGAAATGAGAGAAATGATGATATCATCAAAACTAAAACTAAAACTAAATAGGGAAACGAATAAGGCCGCTATCAGTAGCATAGAAAGACAGACATGTCATGAAAAAAAAAGGGAAACTTACTCCTTTATTATAACCATACATTCAGAAACATTCCTTTTAGAGGTACTCATACAATTCTACTCGGAAACATGACAAGATGTTCATGATCACAGGGCGTTTATTTAATATAAATGCTGATGATGAGTTGAGCAATGGTAAGGCCAAAATATACGAAGCCCAAACAGAAAGCTATGAACTTCCACGGAGAGGCAAAATATTGGTGTCTCAGGTATGCCATATTCTTCGGCCAAAAACGCTGGCTATACCTGGTGGCACTGTTGCACTGGTCAGCAAAGAAGAACTCTGCTGCAACTCCCTTGGTCAGATTGTTGAATAGATTGGTGACGTCTTCGCTCGCACCCAAGCTGTTATGGATAACTCCGGCCTTTTCAAGCACTTGGACGTCTATATCAGAGTTCACGAGCGTGTCCATGAGCAGTGCATAGGACGTAAAGTGCTCCGAACCGCTAGGGCAACACTGTTCAAAGGCAATGAAGTTCCTGAGGAATGACTCCGTCGAGTCGTATATTCTAAGAAATGGGATTTCGAATCGAGCACTACGAAACCACCTAAATCGTCCTTCAGGTTCTGTGAAGTTGGCCTTGAACAGATTATTTCCCTTAACGGGTAAAAACTTGACTCCTGCATAGAGCAGTTCTGATGCAGAAGGCATGAATTGCCTTAATCGCCCCTTTCCTGTTTGATGATGAGGAAGGAAATCGTCATGTATTTTGTGGAGGATATGATGGTAATTACCATTACGACTTGAATTATTCATTTGCTTGCCCGAAGCCCAAAGGACGCGTTCACGAGGCCGACAAGAAGTTTCCGCGCTAACCTGTGGTAGAAACACATAATCGGTGAGCGACAAGTTTTCCGGGAGCAGGGGATTATTTGGGATCCGAGCCAGAGTGAGGGGGAACAATCTCTCAAGCACTGAGAATGGAATCTGGTTTTCTAGGAGTACCAAGTCGTGCTGTACGGCGTTGAGAGTTGAAGAGTTATCGAAAATCGGATCTGCTTCCTGCTTTTTCAAATGCAAAACTACAATTGCATTAGTATATCTTCGTTGACAAATTATTTGGAATTCATATTACTCTTCAACAAAAGTATCCGAATTCAGCGAAATCAAGAGACAAGTATTTTTCCTTGCAAATGATACACATTTGGGGAGAGAACAATTTTTTTTCCGGTGAGTGGGAACAATCTATTCAAGCAAGTTGTGTTGTATTGTGATATGAGTCAACTCAGTTATAAAAAATAGGGCTTCGTTTGGTTTTCATTTTAAGGATTTTATTGATAAAATTTTTTCACTGTATACGTACTTTTTTTCTTTAATAAATTTTTATCAAATTATTTATCTATTTATTTTGACTTTTGGATGTATACACTAAAAAAAATTGAGTTTTAGTGACACTCTAGTGACAACGACATGTCACTAAAAGTGTGTTGCTAAAGGGTATTCAGTAACAATTTTTTGTACTAAGCTGTCACTAATTCCGTAATTAGTGACAACGCACTACAAAATTGTCACTAAAACTCTTTAGCAACACGCTTTTAGTGACAATCTAGTGACAAAATCATTGTCACTAGTGATCAATTTTTTTGAAGTGATAATTTTTTATCTCTATTCAAAAGTAAAAAAATTATTAAAATATTAAAAAAATTGACTAAAGACGAAACATTACGCAACCTTATACAAAATTATCTCCAAAACTTATCTCAAAATTACTAACCAATATCTTCTAGTCCGTAATTTTCGAAATGAAAAATTATGTAGTTCATTAATATATCCTCATTTATTTAACAAACTATTTGGAATTTGTGTTACACTTCAACAAAAGTAGTCTAATGCAAAGAAATCTAGAGACAAAATTAATTTTCCTCGTAAATAGTAAACATGCACAAGATTTTATTTTGTTGACATTATTAAAACTAGCTAGTAGGAAGGAAAATAAATTTTCTCGCAAATTGTATTTTTTTTTCCACTAGTGAAACCTTAATATAATCGCTTATAAGTATTTTTCCACACAAATTGTACTCATTAGGTGAGGAAATTTTTCGTATTGTGTTATTAATATAAATAAAACGAGGAAAAACAAATTCCATGCCTGTTGTAGCCAATTGGCATTTGGCGAGAACAAACAAATTTTGTCAGCTTTCCTAATAATTAGCAAGGAATAATATTATTTTCTTTAGTTCTACTTATAGCACAAGTAAGTTATGTATACTCCCTCCGTCCCCTAATAAATGTAGAATATTCTTTACCTTAATAAATGTGTATTTTGAAAAGTAATGGGTAAATGTTTCTATAATTATTATTTCGCCCTTTTGAAAGTTAGGGGGTAAAGAGGTAATAGATAAAAGTGGGGGATAATTTAAGAAAGTGGAGGTAAAAGTTAATCCGAAAGGTGTAAACTATAGGTAAAATTGAGATGAAATTGGTAAAGATAATGTTTCTTTAATAAGTTGGATTTACGAAGCAATACATTTAAAAAGAAAATGAGAGAGTGATACTTAATTGTAGTTCAGTAATGAAATACAAATTTCTAAATTTTTACGTAAATAAAAATAAATAGTTAAACAATCTCAGTTTTCAATTAATCCAAATGCACAGAAAGGTCAGTTTTCCATAAAAAGTTAAACAATCTAAACTTTTACATAAATAAAAATAAATAGTTAAATAAATAGTACTTAATTGTATTTTTGTATTCATCTTTCTTAGTGGTGAGAGATTCAAGGCTAGAAGTTTGGGGTGACAGTAATTGACTATGTAGCTCCTAGATAAAATGTGTAGACAAGGGAATTAGTCGACAAACGACAGGGAAAAATGGACTTTGAGAAAAATATTTGCAGTTTAATGACACACTTTTTGAGAATTACTGCACATACGACAGGGAAAATATTATTTGCACATACATGGTACCCAAAATTGTTCAGTCCGAAGTACCCCTCCTGAAATTTGCCCCCTAAAACAGGCCCCCACCCTTTCCTTCCTTCTCTATCCGCTAAACCCACTGCTACACCATTACACCCCCAGAAAACCAGATCACAATCTCCACCAAACTCAACTTCATTCCAAAAATCAATAATTTAAATCATTCTTTAAATCATCTCTTCATCTCAAATTACGTTGTTTGAACAAACCAAAAGAAAACAAAATCTAAATCTTCAACTTCGATCACAAATTGAAACAAACCAAAATCAAAATCATGCCTTCATCAATTGTTGATTTGGAGGTTATTGGACTCACGTTGGTGAGAATATTGGAGAGGATGAGAGTACTACTACAAAAAGGTATAAAGATCACGTCTAAAAAAAAAAAATATATCTCAGTTTTTGTAAAAGTGTGATAAAAAAAATAAGAGTTACATTTTTTAATTTTTATCACGGTTAAGTACATAAACCGAGATGAAGTATAGTTTTAACTTTTAATCTCAGTCATCTATAAAATGTGATTAAAAATTAAAATCAAATTAAGCTTTAATCTTAGTTATTTAAAAAGTGTGATTACAAGTAAGAATGAGAAAATTTCTTTAGTCTCAGTCATTTAAAATGTGATTGTATGTAAGATGAGATAATTTCATTTTTATTTTTAATCACGTTTTATTGATGACCGATATTAAAACTATATTTCATCTCGGTTTATGTACTTATCCGTGAAAATAAATTTAACTCTCATTTTTGTATCACATTTCTACAAAAATTGAGATCTTTCCTATTTTTTCTGTCTTGCTAAAGAAAACTAAGAATGTGATGGATATTGGAGAACGGTTCGGAGTAAAATTTCATGGGGATAAAAGTTTCAATTTGATGAAAATTATTAAGTTGGAGGATCACAATTATGCTGAGAAAGTTTTTTTTTGGGTAAATATGCTCAGAAAGTTTCATTTTGATTGAAGGAAATTTTGTTGAATTAGAAGATGGGACATCTCTTTTAACCAAAAAAAAAAAAAATTATTGTCAGAAACTTTCTCAAACAAGCTTGGAAACTATAAGAGTACATAAAGCCTAGAAAATTATTGTTGATGTTCAAGAAACTAATATGGGCAAGTGAAAGACTTGAAAAAACTATTATATCTATTAAATAGTTCAATAACAAAACCAAATGCATAATTGATGGGGTGGATAGGTGTTGGTTGGCTTGTGCAAGAGGTCAAAGGATTGACTCTTGATGGAAGCAATGTGCGCAAGGTAAGGTAAATTTTGGTTACCTATAGAAATTAGAGTGGGAATTTTTTCAATTTTTTAATCATGGTTTCATTAAAAACTGATTTCTTTATAAACAATCACGGTTTTGAAGAAAAACCGAGATGTTATATTGTCAAATATTACTATTTTTTTGTTTTTTGTTTTGTTTTAATCACAGTTTTTTCATGAGTTTTCATCACGGTCTAGAACCGTGATTTAAAGATGGGGACTTTTAATCACACTAGGTTAGATCACGGTTTTTCAACCGAGATTAAAAGTGAAAGATCACACCAAAAGACCATGATCTTTATGCCTTTTTGTAATAATGTTGCACTATGACTGAATTTCCATGGCACCCTTTGAAAATAAAATTGCACCTTGAGTGAATTAATAATGCACCATTTGAGGATAAGCATTGCTCAAATTAAATTTTTTATTTCTAAAAAAAAAGACATTGCTCCTTAAATGAGAAAACGTGGCACATTAAATGAATTAAAATTGCACCCTTTGAGGATAACCATTACTCCTTAAATAAAACATTCTATTTTAAAAAATAAAAAATAAAAATCATTGCTCGTTAAATGAAAAAATGTTGCACTTTGATTGAATTATTATTGCACCATTTGAGAATACCATTGCACGGACTGGATTGTCAAGGAAATTTTTTTAAAATTCAACTATTTATTTAAAAAAAATAATTACTCCTTATACGTAACAACGTTGCATTGGGACTGAATTTCCATGGCACTCTTTGAAAATAAAATTGTACCCGGATAAAGGAGTTGTTATTGTGTATTATTCCCAAAAATTTGACCCATCCTCCTCCTAGAAACATATCTGGTACAAATCATTCACCTAACCGTAAATACTACTCCAAATCAAGTACCTTTCTCATGTGTTCCGTCCAAAATCGAACCCAGTTTATGGCAACACCGACATCACCAAGAACAAACCGGAGAGAGAGAGAGAGAGAGAGAGTTAAACTTCATTTTTTTTCCCTGGGTTCGTGCATTTTTTTGTAATTGGAGTGGTGGTGGGATGGGTTTGTGAAGAAATCGTGAACAGAGAGATAGGGAGAGTTAAAATTGTTCATTTTGTTTCAATTTTTTTTTCCTGGGTTTTTGCATTTTGGGGTTATTGAAGCTCTGATTGACTGTTTTGGTGGGATGGGTTTGTGAAGAAATCGTGGGGGGTGAGAGAGAGAGAGAGAGAGAGTGAGTGAGTGTGTGTGTGTGTTTGTGTACAGCAGGCCTACGAAAAAAAGAGGGAATACTGGGTTTGTTTCATGAAGTTAACTTAATTCAAGGGCATTTAGGTCAGTCCAAGTTTGTCATGCCATGTCTTAGCAAATATTGTTCTTCTTCTTATTCACCTCTAATTTCGGAAAAGTGTCTCATTAAACAGCAAATATTTGCCCCAAATTCCATTTTACGGCAATTAATTAGCCGTGTATACTACATGGTCAAAATTATTGAAATTGAGACTTGATACAATTAATTAGAGGGATTGTTGGTAAAATTTGCCCAAAAAATATGTACATGGAGTAGGATAAAATAGAGGTTAATAAAAGGTAAGCCTTGAAATAGGGTGTAGTGTAAATAAGAGGCAGACTTGGAAATAGGTAAAAAGGGAAAAAAAATTGTTCACGTACCTCACTAAAAGAGGGTGAACAAAACTCTCATTCTGATTAGTTTAAATAGTGTGGGGTCACCGGAACCAAAACACTTTTTTGTAATCATAACATTACATTGTGGTGGGATCCCCACCATTTTTGGTGAATCCCACACCATTTCAAACAATTAGAATGAGGATTTTGTTCACCCTCTTTTTTCTTTTGTTAGGGTGAACAAATTTCTTTCCTGTAAAAAACTGAAGGATAGAATACTCCTTTAGAAGTTTGGAATCCAAAATCAAAATGCATAAATAGCTCCGGAGGTACTTTTGAGATTGTGATTTGTTATACCTATCTTTAATTAGAATGCAATATGGCATATTACATTCTCACCGTAAATAGTCTACACCAAATACCCACTAAGACTTTGATATTTTATTCCATTTTTTTGTATTTGCAACTTTGTTAAACCCATAGAGTGAGTTAGAGGAGAGAGAAATAGAGAAGGGAGGGAGGGCCATTTTCACATTAAATGTTAGTTCAGTATTAAATGCCGTGCAATTTTCAAATTAAGAAATAGAGTAAATCCGTGCGTAATATTTCAAAATTCTTAGGACGAATTTAAATATCTTAATTAGTTCTTTAATTTAGTGCAAAGAAATTTGTTTAGAATGAACGTACATTAATCATTTTTCGTAATGGTCTAACACTAAGGAACTGGAACAATACAAAGAATAACATTTTTAGATTGTATACTTTTAATTTCTTTAAACTTTAACCAACACTACTTATAATCACCTTAAAGTGCAAAATAGAACGAGTTTGTATCAATCAAGAGTCTTTTTTTGCTGCCGATCAAGAAAAAAATAGTATTTTGCTGCTTGAATATTTGGATGCAAGCTAAATACCAATTGAGGCGAAAAAAGAAGATAAAGTTTTGTCAACTGACAAGTGACAACTTCAAGCCGCTTGAGTAGCCATTGTAAAAAAGACAACTCTAAAAGGGTGATAAAAGAAAAATGTAGTTACAGTAATTAAACTTCCTTACCTGTGGCACCGAGTAGTCATTCTTCCAAAGGTAATATTTGTAGAGAAATTCAAGGATGAAGCAACCATCGACCAACATCATTTCCACATCCACCGTAACTTCTTCCGCATAGCATTTCTTTGTATCTTCTATTGACATCTCCATTGCCGCCACACAGTCTTGTAAAATCTTCTTCTGCGCTGCTTCCCGGTTCTCCATCCCTTGGGTCATTCGACAAAGTAGGTCATTCATCTAACTCGTCTTGACGTGTTGCATGGGTGTTTGGAGGTGTTCGTCATTTCGGTGAAGAGGGCCGATAGCGATGAGGCGAGGGGTGTAGGCCGTTTCATTCAGCTTACGAAGGACTCTGGGCACCCTGTAAATGCAAGCTGAAGATAAGGATCCGGCTTTCTGGGCGCCTTCACAGATTTTCGATGTAAGGCGCTGAATAACCTCCTCATAGTCATTCTTCCTTTCGCTCGTTTCAGCTGGGTGGATATCCATTTGATCAAGGATATCAAGCAGCAGTTTGGTTATACTTAGTGGTACTTGTGTTATCGGTGGAAATAGTTTTTGGGTTTTCCAGTGCCTCGTAGTATAGTGAAAGTGAAGCTACAGCCGTAAATTAGAAAGTAAGGTGGGACCAAAAAAAGCAAAAAAACAAATGCAATGCTTGGGGCCATCTTATTAGAGAAGCTCAGGAAAAGCGTGAATAGTCTGACATTCAAGGTATAAAAAAAAATAAAAAAATTCTACAAACCAAACACAACTTATACATACGAAGACACACACTGACATGTGATAGAAAAAGTGTGCCATACCACAAAAGCATCGATCATAAGAAGTTGGTCCGGAGGTTTTGGCAGGTTCGATTTAACTTGCCAGCAATGCTTGGGGCCATCTTATATCACTAAGCGTGGTAAGTGCTCGAAATTGTAAAGATTAATTGGAGGTGTGAGTAGAGGGCTCGTCACATTTGAAACGTCCAAACTGCAATGCCCAAAACCGGAGAAAAACTTGGGTGCCGAGACGGTAACATCCGACGTGGTGCCTCTTCGCCACATCCGGGCCGTCCAAAAGTGTATTGGACGGTCCGGATTAAAACACTCTCTTTCCTCACTCTCTCTCCTTTTCTTCTCTCCCATTTCTCTCTCGAAATTCGGACTGTCCAATACACTTTTGGACGGCCCAGATGTGCCGAAGGGACCACGTGTTGCCCTTTGCACCCAAGTTTTTCTCCCAAAACCGAATCACAAATGAGCATCTCTGTTTACATTTAAATAGTAATGATTTTTCACTTTATCCCTCATTTAAAACTTTACAGATAAGATAAATAAATGAACAAAGTATCATATTCAAATCTTCATATCTTGAACTAAGGATAAACTACCAAAACTATTTTACAAGCAAAGGCGAATCGTATTACAAGCGAAAAATGAGTGATATTTCAAAGGAAAAACTTTAACTAGTATTTAGCTTTTAAGTAAATCTTCTATTTCAAATTTTTTCTATATATAAAAGGGGGTGCACATACAGTATTTCGCCTTTAGATTAAACAGTAAAATTTTCATATAATTCAACAATATTCTGGTGAGAGCTCCCATTTTAGAGTTGACATTTTCATATTGGATTGTTCCATAACAAGTGAATGTATTGAAAAGTTAGTTGGTAAAAATTTGTATATCATTTTTCCTTTTTGAAAAGTTAATTGGTAAAGCGTTAATGGGTAAAATGGGAGAATAATTTTGGAAACTTGAGGTAAAAGTTGATAACAAAAGTGTAATGATGGGTTCAAGGGTGCTGCTTTTGTCCGCTTGCTTTTCCCTTAAACGACGTCGTTTTACTCATTTTCTTGGTATACCTCAAAACTTCAAAGGGTCCTGTTTAGAGAGTTAATTTCCCAAAGTGCCTAAACCTTAAGGTCAATCCCTAAACCAGCTATACCTTATCTCAAAGAGCCTAAATTCCCTAAAATTGAACCCCAAAATTAATTCTCCAAATAGGGCCCTTGGAAGCTTTGAAGGTGTACCAAGAAAATCAGTAAAACGACGTCATTTTGGGAAAAAGTCGGGCGAGAAAGCAACACCCCGTTTCCGTAATGGTGATGTTTATTTAATAAAATGGATTTACGAAGCAACACGCTTAAAGAGAGAGTACATCCTAAATAGACTGCAAAGATTTTGGAGTTACTTAATTTCTCTCGGTACACTTTTATCTTCACCTAACGTTAACACCAAATTTTATATTTTTTTCCCCCTTTTTTTACAGTTTTCTAAAATGCGAGTTACACCATCACGAACTTTGGTAAAATCATTTGGTGCCTGTAGTGTTAGACCTGGGGAATCTTGGTCAATCTGCGGAGGCGGGATTGTGGCTTCATTTGATTTGATCGCGATAGAATAGAGCTTGATCACCCTTTCTAGGCAAGGAACTGGAGGCTGCGGTATTTCAATTGGGTCCGGGTACTTGTAGTGAGGCCATTCGGCCGTCTACTTCGGCAATGAACGTTCGGATTTTAATCCAAACAATTAACAGTTGAGATCATTTGGAGTTTGGATTAAAGCTGAGCTGTCAGTGTCGAGATGGACGGTCGGATTGGCCTCACTACAATCCTGTAGTGAGACTCACTACAGGACCCCCAAATCCGTTTTAAAGCGCCTGGGCCGGACGGCTTTATTGCGGCTTTTTATCATAAAAATTAGGATGTTGTGGGGAAAGAAGTGTCAAAGGTAGTGCTATCATTTTTGCATTCGGGTTTGATGCTAAAGGAGATTAATCATACATATATTACCCTTTTTTCCTAAAATTTCCAATCCGGTTATTGTTAATGATTTTCAGCTTATTAGCCTATGCAATGGCGTTTGTTAGTTTATCGATTGCGGAGAGTTTTGAACCATTTAGTTTTTGAGTTTCAGAATGTCTTTGTCCCAGAGAGGCATGTTTTTTTTTTTTGGGTAATTCGGAAATTAAATTAAACAAAAGCGAAACAGTGCAACACCAAAGAGGTGAGAGGTTATGAGTACAGACCCAGCCAAAACATTAATCTAAGATGTACCTCGTGCCTAACCGGTCATGGTTCACAAACTCCCGAATTGTGGGAGGCATCTCATTAGAAATGATGAGATTATATAATTGTTCTGCTCCCATGCGTGCCAGATGATCCGCACATTCGTTCTGCTCCCGGGGAGGCATGTTTGATAATATCCTTATGGCGCATGAACTTATGGAGTTAGGCGGGTAGTAAGGCAGTGTTTGCTCTCCAACTTGATATGAAAGTCTCTCTTTCTCTTTTTTTGAACGGCGGCCCGCGGCTGGACTCTGCTTTCAAGTTATGTATCTTGCAACGTTTATCAGCATTGCTATTCTTTGGAAAGTATCTCCTGTTTCCTTCTTGTGTTACAAACATCCATCAAATGTACAGGATAAAGTTCCGTTAAATTGATAACGGAAGTTGCTGACCTGGCTATATTTCTTTGCCCGATAAGAATAATAAATAGACTTTGCAAAGGCCGCATAAAACCCAAATCATGAACTACTCTGCTTATACCCAGTCGGCTGCCCCTGTTTAAGATATATGTGGGTCAAGTTCGAGTATTTGTATATGGGTTGGGTTTGGGTTTTGTACCTTTTTTTCCCAAGGAAATGACAGAAAATTATTCCGTCCAATTTGTGACGGAGTAGCCTAATTAATGTGGGTTAAGTTAGACTATAGGGGTAATGTAGGTAATTGATCCCTCCTAATTTAAATTTGAATTGATCTCTGCTTGTCCTCTTACAAATTGTCATTCCCCAAGAGGGACAAGTCAATTGAGACCGAGGGAGTATTTATCTCTTGGTTTGACGGTTATAGCCCTCCCCTGCCACTAATTGCTCCGTCAAAACTATTCAATTTACTATTTATCATGTAGATGAAGAATTGGATGAAATAGGATAAAGCAGAATCGATAAAGTTTGATTTGCTAAACCAGAAGGAAAGTAATGAAAGCCAATATGACTTGCTAAACGCGGACCTATGCTCTAACAAACATCAAAAGGCATGCAACAAGAATTGAAATTCCTATTTACCAGATTTCATTTGCAACATAAGCTCCAAAATATTGCAGTAAGCAGTCAACCACTTTATCATCACAAGAGAATAAAATTAGCAGGTCCGTGACAAAACCAAGTTAACCAAACCGAGTCTTATGCTGCAATCATTTAGTCAATCTGGAAAGCAAGAAATGAGCCCGGTTTTTAAAACTAGGAACGCGACTGGATTAGTGGAGAATATAAAATTAAGGAAAGCATTTTGCCGAAGCAGCCGCAGTTAATTTTAATTCCTTGTGTACTTTGGGCCATTAGATTCTAGTTGATGTATGATTAAAGTGTTTTGTGGGGAACTTGCAAACAGTTTTTTGCGGGGTTTGGGACTCAGGATGTAGAGAATTGGCTTGCTAAAGGTGTCAAACATAATTGGAATCTGATTCTTGTTTTTAATCTCTTGTAGGAGTACATTTTATGATGTTAATAAATTAATTTTAGGTGGTGGTTTTTACCAAAAATGAATTGGAGCCGCCAACTCAAATCATAACAAAACCACGAATAGTACACAATTTTTTTATTTTTTTTTTGGTTGTCCATACAAATTTTGATTTTAGCCAAAGTTTCCTACTCGAAGGCAGGCAGCCTCATCTATTATCATTGATAAATTTTACTGGTTACAAATACTCACTCAGATCAAATAAATCACAGTGGATATTGCAAAACCCAAGCTCCGATATCCGTTTCTCTATTTCCGATTTCCCATTTTCTGTTGTCTGATCTTTCTTTGTCTATGGTTCAGTTTGTGTCTGGTTTTCTAGGCTTGGTTGTTTTTTTCCTTTGGTTTGGTCTGTGTTTTGTTTCTTTGGTCTCTGCTGCTACCGGGTGGGGGTTGTTCGTGTCTTTGTGGGTTGCTTTTGCAGTCTTGTCCTATACAGATTTGGGGGAGTCTTTTAGGGTGCTTTGTTCTGGCTGCATTTCTGCAGTCTTCCATTGCTGCAGCTTCTATGCCTACTCTGACTGCTTGTTACTTGCTGCTATGAATGTCATGGTAGTTCTTTGCTGCTATGGATTGTTACGCTGCTATAAATGTTACGGTAATTCCTTGCTGCTATGGATTGTTCAAATGTTACAATAATTCTTGAAAATGGCATTCGGCTATGGAGTATGCAATCTGCTGTCTATATGGAGTTTTGAAGTACTGCTGCAATGAATGATTTACTTTGAAGTTGAATTTCTCTTTGCTGGGAATCTCTGTGGTCCTTTTGTTAAAATTCATAAGGAGCATGGTAGGAGCTAGACTGCTATTTAAAGGGCATGCTAGGAGCTGGACTGTTATCTGCTATTTCTCAAAATAAATAGGAGTTGTACTGCTTTTGCATGGTATATGAAGTTGCCTTGGAGCTGGACTATTTTCACTTAAGGCTACTGTTTGAATGGCACCCAAAAATGCCAAGGAGCTGATTGATATTCTTATTATTTCTGATGTTCCAAATCTGTTTCTCATGGTTGATTGCTTGTCAACCAATGTTATCTCCTTTTGGGTCCTTGCCCGCATATGATTGGCGTGGGATGGGGTGCCAACCTAGTTGGGATGTCATTCATCATTGTGATGCCATCGTACTTGGTTTCCCTTGAATCTTTGTAATGCGTTTTCAAAGATAAATAAATTTCTTTTTGCCGTTCAAAAAAAAAAAATTCAATTTCCCATCTCTTAATCTTTCTTCTTTTATTTCTCACTTGCCGGTATATACCGCTGGGAACCTCCAGAAAGGCCGGAACTCGTCAGTACCGGCCGGAAGCGGCAGTAAACACTGGAAAGTTTGACGGGACGGAATCAGCCCTCTATTATACCGGATTCTATCCAAAACGGAACATACCGGCCGGTATGGAAAGATATTCACAACGTTGATATTACTTCTTTATTAGCTCAGTTAATCTAGTAAATCATATTAGAGGTGGCAATGTCCAACCCAACCCAACTTACCAACTTATAACCCAACCCAACTTACCTATATTAAAATATAGGTCATATATGGATCAAACCATATTAACCCATAAACACATGGGTTTAAACTGGGTTCAAAATGGGTTGGAACAAAAAATTTAAAAGGTTATATGTTCTCCTTTTCTCAGTAAAGCACACACCGAATTGAAATTGTGTTCTGACAAAACCAACTCATACAACCACACAATGACGTTGTCTCCCTCGTCATCCTCTCTTGCTCAAGAGATCGTTGAATCGATCCAAAATCAGGGTTTGGATTTCTGGTGCGCGCACGCGCGAGAGAGAGAGAGAGAGAGAGAGAGAGAGAATCGTGGTTTGGATTTCTGGTGCAATGGAGTAGACTGTGTACTCTCTGTTTTCCCTTGCATTTTCATTTGCCAAGCAAAAAGAAGTTTGGGTTGGGTTGGGTTGGGTTGGGTTGGGGTGGGGTGGGTTGGGGTTTGCTTGACCTATATTCAACCTGTCTATATTCAACCGATTCACTTTTAACCCGTATTAACCCACCCACATTCAACCTATACCAACCCACTTAAACCCAACCCAACTCAACCCACCCATTTGCCACCTATAGCTCTAATAGGTGTTTAAATATTTTCAAGTCAGCAGGTCAAGCAAGGGATAAAAAACCAGCTTCCTCTCCTTTTGCAGAGCTTCCCTTCCTTCGCTAACTCGCTGCTCCCCTCTTAAACTTGGGTTGGATCCCCTAGGTTCTTACTTCTTAGTAGCAATCGACGCCCTTTTCTTCTTTTACTTTACATAGCTTTTAGTCTCCTTGATAGCTGGAAGTTCTCCAAAAGTATAAAAAGCTAGACTTTGTACCATCCATTCCGATGTGGTCGGATTCTGTTGGCTAACCAAGCCAATGATCAGAGATCCCCTCACTTGAACTGCCAAGACTCGGTATTTTTGTTGTGGGTAACGCCATTAACGAATTACTTAATTATCCTCCTTGGTTTTTAAGTTGTTGCTCCCTCCTGGCAAAGACTCAGTTAGGATCTCATATGAGTGTCTACGTGCGAACAAAAAGGTGGCGTACCCCAATACATAGGCGAATGAGTATAGGTCACTTGAGCCACCTGGAATCCGGATGCAGCAAGGTTAAATAGGCCACTTGAGCCACCTGGAGAGACCGCTCGAGCGAACTAGAAGATTCAATATGTACAGGAATTCGGAGGATACAACAAAGCTAAATAGGTTGCTCGAGCCACTTGGAGAGACCACTCGAGCGAGCCATGCTAGGTCAAAAAATCTAGATAAAGCGTGATATTCATTCTGTTCAACAACTCTAGCAGCCACAACGTGTATAGAGAGAGAAAAAGTTCGTGAGAGAAAAAGAAACACTTGTGGGTTATTTCCTTGAGAGATTTGATGAGGTCTAAAGATTTATATGCTTAGAGAATATCTCTAAAGGTGTTGAATTGATAGGCGCGTGGGAAGCTTGCTTTTGAGCGCCTAAGTAGGGTGATTTGGCATGTTAGACGTGCATTTTAAGCTTCATTTTCCATTTAATATGTGCACGTGGTGTTCTTGGTGGGTTGAGCGTATTTTGCAGGTAATTTGGGGCTGTGGGTGCAATTTCGTGACCGTGGAGTACATGCACGTAGATCATGAGTTAGAAGCGAACGGATGTTGCATGGAAGTGATCATAATCCGTCGGGAGCGCTACACTAATTCTTTGGAGCGCTCAAATTGGGCACAAAAGGTCCAGAAAAATGAACAGAAGGTTTTGGAGCGCTACACCAAAAGTGGTGTAGCGCTACCGGTTGGATAGTGGTCAACGGTCAATGAGAGTAGGCAGCTGGTCAACGCAGGGGTAGCAAAGCGGTAGCGCTACCCCATTTCTTGGTAGCGCTACCGAGCGGCTATGATGGCCTTTGGACGCTGTCGTTTTGTCTTCGCGCAGAGGATTTTCATTTTGTTTTCCATTAGGATTAGGATAATTAGTATAAATACTTGTTTTAACACTGGAGTTAGGGTTCCACATATTGTTTTTAGGTTTCCACTTTTTAAAGTTTCGGCTACAGTTTTTTCAGCATTCAGCATTCAAGTTTATTTTGAGATTTTCAGATTTCCGGATGTCAGATTGGTGTTTGGTATTGATCATTAAGTTCGTGGTTTTCTTGCAATCTGTGGTATCGCTTTCTATCTTTGTTTTATTCTTCAAGCATGTCTAGATCTAGGTTTACTTTGATTTCTGCAGTTATTAACACCATGAGCGAGTAGTCGTATAGAGTGCGGCTGCGGGCGAAGGCGCTGCGCACTAGACTAATCGATGTTTCACCTCGGGGCCGAATTAACTTGATTTTCGGGCAGTTTTAGGAAACGGAAACTCGTCTAACAAACAAAACCCAAGCATCGCCGGAATTCGAATGCGCACGGAATCTGGTGACAGGTGGTGCGCATTTGTTAGGGATCTTTTTCTTATTCTAAAATCAGTAAAAAGAGTAATTGTGGCCCGAGTAAACATTGGTTAGGCTAGTCGCGGACACTGGGTTCCCACGGCTGTACTCTCCTTTTAAATTCATATTTAGTTAATTTAGTTGTGTAATCGAGTTAGTATACTAATCTCATTGAACAAGGGGTGGCTACCTAAGAGCCAAGATAAACTGTGAACCCGTCATCTTTGAGTCCTGCACACGTTCGTCCGTCTCTGTGGATTCGACTCCGGTACTTCCGGATATTATGCTACGTCGGTCGAGAGTCCTATGCTTGGGACGCGTCTTATTTTTAGTCACCTGGTCGGTCAAGCATTTTTGGCGCCGTTGCCGGGGATGGCAACGTGTGTTTAAAGAAGTCGGGTCGGGTTAGTATCCTTGTGTTTTTATCTGAGTCAATAAAAAAAAAAAATATGTCTTTTGTTTACAATTTTGTTCTTTCCTTTTTCTTTATCTTTTTCTTTGTAGTCTTTAGTTTTTAGTTTTTAGTTTCAAAAAAAAAAAAATTAGGTAAGGGGATACAGTCATGATAAAGCCAATAACGATGCGCGATCACTTTTTGGGCGTGATATGTGGGACTCTCCCCAATTACCCCAATTCCATGGCTTAGGTTCCGAGAATCCATATTGGCATATTACAGAACTGGAGGAGCTTTTCCCGAATGATAAGGTGCGTTTGCTTAAGTTTTTCCCATCATCTTTGCAAGACTATGCTTTGAGTTGATTTTATTCGTTGAATCTCGGCTCAATATTTACATGGCAAGATGTGGAAGAAGAGTTCTACAGGAAGTTTTCTCCCATATATGCAACTCATAATCTTCTACAAGAACTTGAAAATTTTTATCAATTCGATAATGAGTCTTTTGCATGTTGTTGGTGGAGGTTTAGAGAACACACTTTACTCAATTGGCGGGATCATAATTGTGAAACGATGCACCTTGTTACCATTTTCTATAACGGTTTACATTCTACAACGCGTAAGCTTGTAAATGATATGTTTGATGGTGTATTTTTAGATACAACCGCTACTAACAATTTGGAGTACTTTGATGAGTTGGCCGAAAGTTTAGAATGGTGGGACCATGATTTACATGTTAAAGAAAAGGAAGTTGACCCACTTGTCATTGAGGGTGGGGTTGATGAGTGTTTGGTGGAACCTTCTGAGTTGGGAGTGAACGCGGAGCTAACTGCCCAAGGTTCCCCCCTTGAGTCTAACGTAAAGGTCGAACCCCCTCTCATGTATCTCCCACTGTTGGTCCGCGCTGCCTACGTTTTCCTTTTGCGCTCATATGAGTCTAGAGAATGAGGAGCTCACTGCCCTCCGTGTGATGGTCCGACAGAAAAATCTCCCACTGCTGAGGAGTGGGACGCTGAGATTGATTATTTGCAGTCCTTAATGGACGAGCAAGATAGGAAGTATGGGTTTGAGAGTGAGTCTCTTATTTTTTGGAACCAAGACTTTGTTGAGGAGGAATTAGTTGAGAAACCGAACTTGGCGGAGGAGGTTTTGGTAGCAGAGTCGCAGTCGACGGTAGTGGAATATATTGATTTTCTTGGTGTTGAAGATTACGATTTTGTTTATCTTCCTTTTATCGCCAATTATGTCCACTACTCGAAAATTAATTTGGTTCCACATGCGCACTTAGAGGCACTTCAATTTCTTCAAACAATTCGGCAATTGCTTTACTCGAAGTATCTTTTCTTGTGGTCTAGCCGAGTTCAATTTTTAGTGCAAAGCGTAGCGTGGGGTGGTGCATTCATGGGATTCATCTTTGTGGATTTGATTAATTTTCGAATTCCACGTTTCCAAGATCTCTCTCTCTCTCTCTCTCTCTCTCTCCCAATTAAAATTAATTCAAAAAAAAAAAAAAAAAACCATGATGGTCTTGTATAGCCACCCACTCTTCAATTCAAGTTGGGGGATGGGGAGAAAAGTATGACACGTGAGACTGCGTGAAGGTCTGGTGGTGTTCTTTATTTGTTTTTTTTTTTTTTTGTTGTGGCCTGGCTTTCACGAGCGGGCGGTACTGACGTCATTTGTTGCCTAGTAGGTAGTTGGTTTTTAAGTCTTTTGCAGGACGAGCATGCTACCACACCAGCCTTGGTAGTTTGGGCCTCTCCGCCGGAGTGAGTGAGGCATTCAGGAGCCTCGAGCAGGGGTGCCACGCAATGTGGCGGTTGTTAGTCCAATAAAGCTTCGGCGTGGCTCTGTGTGACGAGCTGTGGACCTCTTTAGGTCTGAAGGAGCGGATCCTGGGAGCAGTTCTGATGACGAAACGCGACGGTGATGACAAATTCCCCATACATCGGTCGGGGTCATGATGGTTGGCTGCCATCCGACGGTCCATCTCTTTCCCTTATTCTTCTATTTTCGATGTTTGTCTTCATGCTCTGAGGACAGATCAATTTTCAAATTGGGGGAAGGGGTGTACTTTGTACACGTATTTTTGTTTTGAGCGTTGTTAGTAGGTCAGGGGTCATTTTTAAATTTTTGGTTAATTTTTGAATGATGGGGATACGATTGTTATGCTTGTTTGTATGAGTTAGATGAGCATGCTAGATTTTTGTCTCATTGTTGCTTGTTTAACTTGTTCACATGCATATATTTGGCTTCCATGTTTGAGTATTCTCCGCACCATAAGCAAGTTGAGTAGATGTTCTCACGTTGTGCACAGTATGTCCTTAAAGCATCCCATGTTTCATTGTTCTTCACTTTCCGCACTTGCATAAAATAGTAGGCGTTTGTACCACATATCACAGTTTGAATATTCTGCATGCATGTTGTGAGAGTTGGTGATGTGCTTAGGGGATGAAACAAGGCATTTCTTGTGTGATTAAACCACTGAATGTGTCCCATTGACCTTTGTTAAACCAGTCCGTGTCAGTTCCTGTGTCAAACCTAGGGAACCGGTGTTTGGATGGTGTGTCAGTTTGGTGGTCCAACTCTGTGCGCATTTTAAAGGCCTCGAATCAATGGAATAAAGGAGCATCGTCGTTTTGCTTTTGGGTGCCATGTCTTTGGTTTAAAAAAAAAAAAAAGAGAACCCCTAAACCTTAATCCATTTCCTTTCCCCCCAAATTCACCCATCGTAATGATAAGAGAGAGGTGGAAAGACGGTCAACTGACCCTTTGACCTGTTGCTATGAATTTCCAAGTTTTCCAGAAAAAGAAGAATAAAAAAAAAAAAATTCATCAAAAAGAAAAATGAAAAAGGAAAAAAAAACGCGGTCAAGTTGAGGGGGACTATCCGATTTTTCCCCACTCTCTCTCTCTCCACCCCATCATTCTCCTTTCCCTCTTCCTACTTCTCCATTCAAACCTTAACCTCTAAACCTTCCAAATCCAAACTCACCAAAGTTATGGAACCCTAAGAGGCAAACTGAGCCAGAGTTGAGCTATGATTTCGAGGATGTGAGCATGAATGAGTGTTGAGTAGTACGCAGAGCTGGACTGGGGTGGTGTTATTTCATGTGTCTTTGTCATAGTCCTGTTGTTTTATGTGTTATTTCATGTGGTGGGGACGTTGTTCATGTACTGGGGGTTTTGGTGTGAGTTGGTGGCTTGAGTCTTGTCATCCTTTGTGTGTGTAATAACTCGTACTTTTGTTATGTTTGTGACTAATGTTATGTGTTGAGCACCGGTGGGGTGCCGGAGTCGAGGTGGTCACCCTTCGCATGTTATCTTTTCTTTTTGCAACCACGGTCATTATAAGCCTAATGAAGTCCTTAGTTGACCCGATACACGTCATTTGACTCTCCTGCATGCATGTGTCATATTTAATTGTGAATGTGTGGTATCTTGATTTGTGAGCTTCATTGCATATTTCGGCGTTGATTTGACTGGCACGTGGTGATTCGGTTCATTCCACGTTGATCGCCAGGCGCCTCACATGGGATGTAGAGAGTTCCGGTAAGTATGAGTGATATTGTGGCACGGTGGAGCTTTCTTTCTTAAACCTTGTCGAGGAACGGAATTATTCAGATTTTTGTTAGGGCATGCATGTGATCGAGTTGTGGGTAGTAAGGCGATGATATTTAAAGTGCTCATTTGATTTTGTACAGGTTGCATACCCCTCGTATCCCTTATTGAGTCGTTGTGTTGTTTTTATTATTTTCGTTTCGTTCGTTACTAGGGACTAGCAACGCTCAAGTTGGGGGATGTGATAGGCGCGTGGGAAGCTTGCAGTTCGTGAGGAGTCAGCAAAAAAGTTCTTAGCCAATATTGAAGGAGTTCATAGCGTGGTTGTAAGAAACTCTTTATTTCCACGTCTTGCGTATAGTGCTCTTTTCTCTCCTGTGGTTTTTGCCCTTCCTTGGGGTTTTTCCACGTATATCTGTATATCTGTGTGTTATGCTTGCTATTTAATTATTGCGTTTACTATTTTGCATAATCACATTGATTAGGGTTTAATCATAGTACTCGGTTAAACTAATTTATTCACCGTAGCAGTAAATCAAGAGGCGATTTGCTATGTCCAGTTCCTTCAGAGGATGGATTCATAAGATTTTTTGTATTCCCCTAACAAGTAACAACAAATCAGACTGTGATAGTGTTTTTAATTTGATGTAATTCCTAATTATAGTATCCTACCGCTTGGGAAAAAAACAAAAAGGCCGAAAAAGCTTGAACACTAACGCTAAAGAGAAACTAGTACTATCACGGACCATGATAAAAAGGCAAACTTACGCCATACATTGCTTAGCAAAATAAATAAATGCAATAAAGCCATAGTTTCAGAAACATTCCTCTTAGAGATACTCTTACAATTCTACTTGGAAACATGACATGATCATAGGGGGTTTATTTAATAATACTGATGAGGAGTTGAGCAATGGTAATGCCACAATAGACGAAGCCCAAACAGAAAGCTATGAATGTCCACGGAGAAGCAAAATACTGGCGTCTCAGGTATGCCATATTCTTCGGCCAAAAATGCTTGCTATACCTGGTGGCTCTGTTGCACGTGTCAACGAATAAGAACTTAGATATTGTAACTTCCTTCTATAGCTTGTTGAATAGATAGGTGACGTCCTCGCTGGCACCCAACCAGTTATCCATGACTCCGGCCTTTTCGAGCACTTGGACGTCTTTATCAGGGTTCACGAGCATGTCCATGAGTATTGCATAGGACGTAAAGTGCTGCGAAATGCCCGGAGAACACCGTTCGAATGCAATGAAGTTCCTGAGGTATGGCTCCGTCGAATCTTGTACTGTAATAGCTGGGATTTGGAAACGAGCACTACGAAACCACCGAAATGGTCCTTCAGGTTCAGTGAACTTCACCTGGAACAGATTGTTGGAAAAAACTTGATTTTTATCATTTTTAATCAATTATTAAAGTGGGTCCCACACGTCAACGGGACAACCGAGTTATATGAGACTTAGGAGAATCACTGTGGAGACTCTGTCTCTACCCATTCCTATGATGTAACAGTGATGCCTGCAGCGTACAAGGTTAGGCAATGCCTTTAATGATTCTTAAACGTTGGTAAACCAAGTAGGGTATAGCAGGATACTCTTATTAAGAATCACCTATATGAATGTCGAAGGGGCCGCTTCTATGAGAATGTCGAGGGCCGAATTCTCTATAAACATTCATGAAGACCAGGAGTGTTTTAGGGCCGTAATGAGCACAACCGTAAGAACCAAACTGCGTTTGGAAAGATTCTGTGTGTTTGCTATTGTCTAGGCTTACACCAACGGCTGAACAGTTCAAGACATCGCGTTCACTGGTTAGCTAGTAAGTCCAATAGTTATTCACAAGGTGAGGTTCAAAGCCAAAAGCTACCTAACCCCATGCAGGAGATTTCCTAATGTAACTCTCAGTAATTTGCATCTGCATAGCATTGTTTATCCTGCCAATTTCATTCATGTGGGGGATTGTTGGAAAAAACTTGATTTTTATCATTTTTAATCAATTATTAAAGTGGGTCCCACATGTCCACGTGGCCGGACCCACATACCGTTGTGTTCGTCTTAGTTAGGAGATTAAGATTGAACACTCGGTTGTCCAAAATCAAGTCAAGGTGAATGAGAAATTGACCTTAAAAGTGCCTACATGAACTTGGTAGAAGGGGGAAAATACTTGTCCCACATTGGTTGTGGGGAACAAGTTGTTTGGGTATATTTACCCTTAGTTTGACTTAAAGGGTTGGGCCCTTAGGGTCATGGAAGTTTTATAGGGGGAGAAGGCATGGACAAAGTGGGCTTTAAAACCCCACGCACGCGCGCCGCCGCCTGTCCGACCGGACCGGGCTGGGTTGGGTCATTAGATAAGATTGGGCTTGGCCCATGAGGTTCTTATCTTTTTGCTGAAATTTTATTACAAACTGGGTCGGGTCAAACCCGATCCACAACGTTTTAATTCAATCTCTTCCTTATTCTCCCGAAACGGTTTTCCCTTTCCCGTCGTTACTGTTCATGAACCGTGAAATAGTACCATTTGTAACTGTTCGATTCCAAGCAGTCACGCCTTTCCGACTTCGTGTCTCTCCGTTCGGGTGTCTATTTTCCTATAAATAAGACCCTCCTCTCTTCATTTCATTTATGTTTTCTCTCTGCATACATTCTGCATCCGCATAAAACATCTGAGAGTTGCTGCGTAGTTTTCTGGTTCGCTTATTGCACAGATTGGAGTGCTACATCCGTGCAGTGTAAACCGGGTAGTCATGGGAAACAGACGTCTGCGCAGTCCATCAGCACCGTAGTGGAGGACGAATCTGTTTTAAGGACAGAGTATCTTAATACTTGCCCCGGTTCGATTCGAGTCGTCTTTTACCAAATTCCGGTGTACTGAATTTGGTCCAGTAAGTTTCTGTTCATTTTATTTGTCTCTGTTTTTTGTTGTTTTTCCAGATTTTTCGCAACCGAGTTTGTAACATAGATCATTTCCCGTACCGGATTCAAACTTGACTCCAGCATAGAGCAGTTCTGATGCAGAAGGCATGATTTGCCTGAATTTTCCCTCTCCTGTTTGATCATGAGGACGGAAATCGTCATGTATTTTGTGGAGGATATGATAATGGTAATTAGCATTACGGCTTCAAACCTCTTCTTCAGGCTTAGAATCATTCATTTTGTTGCCCGAAACCCAAAGGACGCAGTCACAAGGCCAAAAAGAAGTCTGTTGGTGGATTTTCCTTCTTTTGGACGCATCAGTTGGTCAACAAATGGTAGAAACACATAATCAGTGAGCAACAAGTTCTCTAGAGGCGGGGGTTTATTTGGGATCCAAGCCAAAGTGAGTGCGAACAGTTTCTGTAGCACAAAGAATGGAATCTGGTTCTCTTGGAATATCAGGTCGTGTTGTACGTCGATGTGCGTTGAACGGTTAGAGACAATAGGATCTTCTCCCACCTTTTTGAAATGCAAAATTAAAATTGCATTAGTATATCTTCGTTTATTTGACAAATTATTTGGAATTCATATTACACTTCAACAAAAGTAGCCGAATGCAGCGAAATCAAGAGACAAAAGTATTTTGAGGTAATTAAATAATCATCCTTTTTTTGGACACTATGTAAGTTTTCATCCCTGTCAATTTAAACAGTTATGTTTTCATCCTTTTTGTGTGTGAAATACCTTGTTTACCCTTTTTAGTGACACAAAATAATATATGTAAATATAGTTTCCTACTTTAGAGGGATTTGATTAAGATATATATAAATGTTGTTTCCTAATATAGGGGGATTGATTTGACTATTTCAAACGAAAATTTTGAAATGGTAAAGGATTGTAAAGGATTGTGTTGCCTAAAATTATGGAATTTTTGAAATGGTGAAGATTCAAAATTGAGTGGGATGATAATATTTCCAAATATTAGTCATAAGTACCAAAATTTAATTGGTTTTTGAAAAGAAAAAAAAAGTGAACATCATATTTCAGCCAGTACGAGAAAAAATGAACCATTACAGTGAACATGATAAAATTAAACAACTTGCAAAATTTAATCATGGTAAAATATATCTTCAAAACATCTCATTGTTTATGGTAAATTTATATAATTCGTTAGCTTTCTTAAACAACTCCGATCATGGCAAAATCATACGCCTAATATTTGTTAGATTGAATCATGATAAAATCTTGTTGAATCATGGTAAAATCATGTTCACAACTTTTTTCAATGATTATTAAAAAAATAACCAAAAAAATATGGTAAATTTGCATTGCGAGGGGTTTGTTTAGGAAAATATGGTAAATACAAACTATTGAAATATCGAAATTCTGCCATAATCAGTAAACATGGTAAACTATTTGTGTTTAGGAAAATATGGTATGCCATAATCAGTAAACATTGTAAACTATTTGTGTCTCAACATTATTCTCCACAACCCGATTCAAAGCCGGTTGAAAAATTCCCAACCTAATAAAAAAAAAAAAAAACCCTTATCATGAAACCTTAACCATGATATCCCACACAACCTATTCAAACCGAGTCGAAAACTCCCATCCAGTCAAATCTGCAACCCCGCCAAACCTCCAATCGCACCGAAAATCCAACCGATTGGGAAAAATTAAAGAATCTGGGCAAAATAACTCTGCATGAAACAAAAGAATAATTTAGATACCAAATAAACAAGAAAAAACTAATTTTGATAGTTAGATTCACTTCAGAATTTGGGCCAGCAATGTTGAATCGTCTTCCTCTCATCCGTTTGGGGTTATGTGTAGAAATGAACAACGACGGATGGGGACGGGGACAGCGATGGTAATTTGGCACATGCTTGAACAAGTTGTGGTTGAGGACGATGGTGATGAACCCGGAGAAGGAAAAATGGGCTAGGGTCCTAGGGATTGAATTATGGCCGAAGAAGGAATAATGGGTTGGCATTCCAGGATTAGCTCCTTTATAGTCTGGGTTTTAAAAGGAGATGATGAATGGTGCGTGGGTTTTAAAAGGAGATGATGAATGGTTGGTACCGTTTATAGGCCAATCCGGTACGGTACGAGATTCACAACCTTGGTTTGGACCTACTTTTTATATTTTAACACTCTAACTACACTCATTTTCTTGACAACACATTTTGTTAGAACAACACAAAAAGGGTCCACATTTTACACTTTTGTGTCATATTATACTACATTTTTGTCATACCGACTAGAGATCTGCCCTTATTCCTATTTTGAGAAAACATTCTATTAGAATAAATTCTCAGAGTCTACATGCTTTTACAATACAAAATCATAATCTAGAATCAACCTACATAAACTGCACCAAACACCCAACAACACTTTGATGTTTTATTACATCAATACCCTATAGCAATGTAGTTTGAGCCCCAAAAGCTTCCAAATGCCAAATCCTAATTTTCTAGAATTTTTTTTTATTTTCTAAATTCTGAGAGAGAGAGAGAGAGAGAGAGAGAGAGAGAGAAAGGGGACGTGGGTGGGAGGAGGGGGGAAGAGAGAGAAGGAAGGGATATGTGTGCATGAAAGAGAGAGAGAGAGAGAGAGAGAGAGAGAGAGAGAGAGAGAAGGAAAATGATTGATGAGATTAAGGGTTTCTCTAAGGTTTATCGGGGTAATTATAAGGGTGGGAGAAACAAACAAAAGGTGTGATTTTTAGGTCAACCATAGCTGTTGCTACTCTTTCTGCTTCTGTCTTAGCGGATGGTATCTCAAACAGAAACAAAATTCTTTATGATAAAGGTCAACCCATTTGGACAATCAACAAGGCCCATGGTATTGGTTATGAAGGGGATCGAGAGGAAGTTATTAGTAAATTAGTGAAATGGAAAGCAAAGGCATAAGAAGAGCTAATTGTCAGTTCTGTTTGGGTGTGTTGTTTCTGCTGGTGGGGTGGGGGGAGGCGTTCTTGGGTTTTTGCTCCTCTCTGTTTTTGTTTGGTTTTTACGAGTTGGGGTTGAAGTTCTGTGTGTAAGTTGTATATCTCTCTTTGATTGTTTGGTTGTCTTTTTGTCAATCTTCCTATCTTTTGGGTCTCGAGAGGCTTTGTTGCTTTTTTCTTGCGCCCATTTAATCTTACATCTTTAATATTTGATTAATAAAATTCTTTTTTACCGTGCACAGAGAGAGAGAGAGAGAGAGAGAGAGAGAGAGAGAGAGAGAGAGAGAGACTAACACTTTGTCTGGTTTGGATCTCAAGACCCACCATGCACGGTCCCCAATAAAATTTTCTTTCTATCTCTTTCTACTCATTACCCCAAAACCCTCGTTCAAAACCCAAACCGAACAAGGCCTAAGTGAGTTTCCTGGGAAGTGGAAGCTTGGGAGGGGGCATGTACGTACGTAGAAATTAGAAGAGTAAAGTGGGGGAAGTGAGGGAGAGGGGAGAGAGAGAGATGTGGCTTTTGTTTTTTATTTTATTTTTCTAATTGATCCTAAAAGTTAAGCCGATTAAAACCACCCTGCCAAAAAAAAAAAAATGCACCATTTTCTCTTACACACACTCCCACGTGCCCCTTCCTACTCTTTAGATTTCAGATTGAATAACTTGAATTAGAAGAAGAAGAAGAAGAAGAAGAAGAAGAAGAAGAAGAAGAGGGAGAGGGAGAGGGAGAGGAAAAGAAGTGGGACAAGTTCAACCCGTGATAAATTTCATTATACTAGCGTTGTACCTGTTCAATGCATGGAATAACATGAAAAAAAGTTCATAATTGTATTTCCAGTCCTGTGTATTACACTAGCGTTGTGCCCGTTCAATATGTGGAATAACACAGAAAAAAAAAATATTCAAATTTATATTTTCAGACTTGTGCATTGAATGTACACAACGCTAGTTTGGTTTAATGTTTTTGTAACTGTTACAAACACGTAGGGGTGTTCCACTAACAAAAAATAGTTTTTTCCAAAAATCAAGACAGGTCATTCTCTCACAATACATCACATAAAAACCGTGAAAAGACGGTTTATTCTGAAAATATCCTTAGTGGAACAGTAAGGTGGTTTTTTTTTAATAAACTGGTTTTTCATGGTTTTTTGTGTGCTGTATTGTGAGAGAATGACTTGTCTCGGTTTTTAAAAAAAACAATTTTTTGTTAGTGGAACACCCCCTTTTGTGGTGTAAGAAAGAGAAATTAGAGATAGGCAGGCATTACAAAACAACTACTCCATTCGTTTCTAAATGTTAATAGCTCCGTTCCAAATTTTTAATTTGCTCATTTTCACCATTTAAGACATGTTAAAAAACGATTAATATCTTCAAACATATAATACGTATAAAAAAGGATCTTATTTCATACTCCCTCCGTCCCTTTTCTGGTGTCGATATTTACATTTTAAGTGACCCCTTCATAAGTTTATTTTGAAAAGTTAATAGGAAAAAGTTTGTAAAACTATCATTTTGCCCTTTTGAAAAGTTAGTGGATAAAGGTGGATGATAATTTTAGAAAGTAAAGCTAAAAGTTGATGTGAAAAATGTAAAATTGAGGTAAAAGTTGATGTGCAAGGTGTAATGATCATTATATTTAATAAGTTGAATTTACGAAGTAACACATTTAAAAATGGACGAAGGAAATATATTTCAATTACTTTTGTTAAAGAAATTAAAATCATAAGCAATTTAAAAATGACACGCATGTCAATGAAAAAGAAATTTGGGACGGAGGGAGTAGTTCACTAGGAAATGATGTGCAATTTCAAATTGAAAAATAAAATAATTCCATGCATAAATTTCAAAATTCTTCGCTCAAATTTAAAAATTAGTTGTTTAATTTGATGCGAAGAAAATCATTTCATATGGAAGTACTTTATTTCTTTTTTGTAACGGGCTAACATTTCGGAACAGAAACAATACAAAGAAGATCTATTTTCTATATTTTATATTTTTTTTTTACAATTTAACTAACATTACTAATAAACACCTTAAAGTGTAAAATGGAAGAAACTTTTACAGTATCAAGAGTACTTTTTCTTTATACTTTTACATTCGGTTTTGCGAGTTTGCAAACTTCGATAGAATACTTATATTCCGTTGTGATGATTGTGGCTTTGGATATATCCCTTTAGTCTTTGTAATTTTATTTTCAAAGATTAATAAAAAAAATATTTTGCTCTTCAAAAAGAAATAAAAGAAGGAATGTATTTCGCTACTTAACAGTTAAGAGGCTAAAAGTCTACACCGAGGGGAAAATTTGGATGCTGTAAGCTTCCTTACCTTCGATTTGTCTCTACGTTGAAGGTAGATTCTGTAGAGAAGTTCAAGGATAAAGCAACCATCGATCAACATCATTTCCTCATCCAGTGTAAATTCTTCTTGGTGGCATTTCTTTGCATCGTCTAATGACGTCTTCATTGCCGCCATACAATCTCGTAACACCGTGAACTTCTTCTGCTCTGCTTCCAGGTCCTCCATTCCATCGGTCAGTCAACAAATTAAGTTAGTTATCCGCATAACTGAACTTGACGTGTTGCATGGGTGTTTGGAGGTGTTTGTCATTTCGGTGAAGAGGGCTGATAGTGATGAGGCGAGGGGTGTAGGGGCTTTCCTTCAGCTTACGAAGCACTTTGGGGGGCACCCTGTAAATGCAAGCTGAAGAGAAGAAGAATTCGCTTTTCTGGGCACCATCACTGAGTTTGGCACGGAGGCGCTGAAGAACCTCCATATAGTCATTGTCCCCTTGGCTAATTTCAGTTGGGTCGATTTTCGTTTGATCAATGAAAAGGCGCTGAAGAACCTCCTCATAGTCATTCTCCCCTTGGCTCGTGTCAGTTGGGTGGATTTCCATTTGATCAATGAAATCAAGAAGCAGTTGGGTAATAGTTAAATGGTTTTCGAATTTTCCTCTTTGGGTTTGAACTAAATACCGATCTCGTGAGATCTATATATAGAGAGCTCATCCAGTCACCCTCACAGTTAAAATTACCAAATTACCTTTCATATGGAAAAATTGACACATGAGGTAAGGGCAATTTGGTAATTTTAAGTTAATAAAAACAAAACAGGATGTGTTTGGGGCAATTTGGTAATTTTAAGTGAATAAAAACAAAAAAGGAAGTCTTTGGGGGTGTGAAAATCATTTCCCTTTTAGGTACTATTGATAATAACATCCTATGACCTTAATTATTTGAGTTTGATTTAAAAAAAAATCACATTATTTTATATTTTCATTTTTAAATTTTTTTCAAAAATAAAAAATAAGCATGTGAGTGTTGTAATAGCATAAAGAAAAATGATTCAAGTACTTTTAATGCATTGTGGTAGAATAAGTGTAAATGTCTTATATTAATTGAAAGCAAAAGGTCTATGATATGATAAATACAATGACTGTGTTTGGTTCGATAATTTAGTTTAGTTTTGATGATGACAGCAAGTGTAATGAGTGGAGAGAGATAAAGAGAGAAATGGGAGAAATGATGATGTTATCAAAACTAAAAGTAAAATTAAAACTAAACAGAGAAACAAAATACTGTATAAATTAGTTTCTTACGTGAAAGTACTTTTCTTAATTGTCTCTTGTGATCTGATATTCTAACTTTGCCCTGCCTCGTAGTATTGTGAAAGTAAAGCTGCAAGGGGACTCTTATTAGTGAAGCTCAAGAAAAGTGTGATCGTCTGACATCCAAGTTGAGTCTGACCCACACTGACATGTGAGAGAAAAAGTGAATGCCGTACCGCAAGAGCATCAACCCTAATCAAGGGGTTGGAGTTTTTCTTGGTAGACATTTTTGGGGACTAACGGTTGCTGCTGTGCAGACCAGCACAACACTTGTTATGCACCATCCGAGTCGTCCGTTGCTCGGATGAACGGCCTAGATTTCACCTCAGCACATTTGCATCCGAACCGTTCGTTGCCGTGCGTGCAAGATGAAATCTGAACAGTCCATCAGAGCAACGGACGGCCCGGATGGTGCACAGCAGGTGCTGTGCGGGGTGCTGCACAACAGCAACCCCAAATCCCATTTTTGGAGCCACTTCAAGTCACATGTAAGTGTCGCAAGTATTGTGGGAGAAGTTCTAAAGATTAATGCGAAATCTGTGTAAGATCAAAAAATAAGCATCTTTGTTTACATTTACAATAGTAATTTTTCACTTTATCCTTCCTTCAAAACTTTACAGTAAGATCAAAAAATGAGCAAAGCATCATAGTGAAATCTTCACATCTTAAACTAAGGATAAGCTACCAAAACTATTTTACAAGCAAAGGTTAGGAAAAAAAGACCAATCATATTGCAAGCGAAACTTGAGTCATAGATAAATATTTCAAAATAAAAAGGGGTTTTTACTTTATCTAGTATATTTAGCTTTAAGTAAATCTTCTATTTCAAAATTGTTCCTATCTATAAAAAGGAAGTGCACAGAAACAGAATTTTGGCTTTGCTTGAACAGTAAAATCGTCGTATATCAATGAAAATGAAACAATAGTATTTTGGTGAGAGCTCCCAGTAGAGGTGTCAAACAGGCCCGTCGTGCCGTGCCGTGCCGCTTTTCTTCCGTGCCAACCGTGCCTGGGCCGTGCCGTGCCGTGCCCGTTTCCTTAATCGTGCCATGCCGTGCCGTGCCAAATCGTGCCGTGCCCATTTTCAATCGTGCCGTGCCGTGCCATTTTTCTTCATTCGTGCCGTGCCGTGCCGTGCCGATTTGTAACCGTGCCGTGCCGTGCCGGCCCACTTACTTAATCGTGCCATGCCGTGTCGTGCCGACCCGCTTAATCGTCTGACTCGTGTCGTGCCGTGCCGTGCCGATTTGTAATCGTGCAGTGCCGTGCCGGCCCACTTAGTTAATCGTGCCGTGTCGTGCCGTGCCGACTGGCTTAATCGTCTGACTCGTGTCGTGCCGTGCCGTGCCCATTTACTTAATCGTGTCGTGTCGTGCCGTTTTTTTAAATCGTGTCGTGTCGTGCCGGCCCGCTTAATCGTTTGAGACGTGCCGTGTCGTGCCGTGCCGTGACGTTTTTTAAGTGTTGATCATTAAGCATCAAGAAACGACGAACTTACTAGTTTGCCCGAATTAGATTCAATATGAGTTTGGTAAGCGCTTGGTCTAAATGTATAATTTCTTTACTTGAGACTTTTAAAGAGAGATGCTAAGCTTGAACTATGAAGTATATGTCTCTCCCACATCGGAGAGTTTGGGGGGGTGTGCGTATTTAACAGGCCACAAACCTCACATTGTCAACATTTGTGTTGGGGTGGACTACTAAAGAAAACTTGCCCTGGCTGGCTTCTTGTGTTGGGGTGGCCTTCTCGTGCGACCCGAATTGTGTTGGTCTGTTTTTCACACATCGGAGAGTATGAAGTAATATTTAACGGGCCATGAACCTCACATGTCCAGCAACATGTAGATAAAATTTTACTATTGTTCTAGGCAACAAGTTCTTGTTTGAAAATTATTGCACATGGAATAGTATGACTATCAATAGTAACACTCATTTAAGTTTTGGGTTGGAACTGGACTGGTGCCAATGGTTCAAATATTTGGGCCAAGTGCCGACAATTTTTTGGTCCAAAAAATGTAACAAATAAGAAGTTACTTTGAAAAAAAAAAAGGAAAACCTAATTACAACTATGAATTCATATTTCATCATTTCACTTTACAAAATAATTGTTAGTCTGTTATCCCTACCTATACAACGCCAAATATGAACAAGAAATTTCCTCCAAACAGATTTACTTCTTCAAATCCTTCGAAAGGATGAATGCTTAAAGACAGTAGCTGCACCAGTCCTTCAAAACTCCTTGGAGACTCTCTAAGAAACAAAGAAATGAGGCTGCACCAAATGAAGTTTCCACTGATAGTCCTGAAAAGTGTACACATAGAACATCAACATAGAAACCAGCTAATAGGTCAGGGGTATAGAATTTAGATTCACCAAACTGGTTCCTAGAAAAGAGAGGAACTCAACTTGAAGGCTCACTGGCGCCTGCTTGAAATAGGAAAATTCGATGTTTAACGTCCATGGGGACCCATAACCAATAGACTTGATAATTATCACGGAATTTACAAATACGCAGCCCTCAATAATCTGCCCAGATTTTAGGATTTCCAGAACGCAGCTTGGTGTGTGAATTGTTTAAAAATATCCACTTCATGTTTTACTCCAATTTTTGGACACAATCTGGTATACTCATGTATGTACATCATATAAAAATTTCAGAAAATAAGGACATGATTTACTAGGTCTAACGCATCAAAAACCGAAGGCCACAAAAACCTAGATTCAGCAGAACAGTGAAACAGAGCACAACTTGGTTCACGATTTTTCATATTTTCTGTAATTCGAATTAACCTCTGAAATTTTTACAAAAAACAGAGAACATCCATGGGTAGCTTTGGTAAAAGTTTCATAAATTTAAAAGTTCTGGAACTATATCAAAAAAAAATCGGCCAAACTGAGATCGGTAGAAAAACGGATGAACTGGACAGCCTAACTTTGAAAAATCACCATAAATCGAACTCTTAATGTTTTTGAGTGATTCTTGTGCCAAAAGTTTCGTAGTGAAATGAAATTCAAAATTTTAGAAGGGACCAAGGTCTAATTCGTACTCCAAAGACAAGAAAATAAGCAATTACAGAGGCTACACAAATCCGTCTCAGAGAAAATTTCCAGATCTGCAGACCCGATTTCAAAAATTCATAGTAAATCGAATTCTCAATGGATTTGGACGATTCCAGCGGCAAAAGAAAGAGCATTGAGTGTACTTTAAATCATAAGAAAGAATCAAAACCTAATTAATAGTTTATGATGGCGAAATCGACCAAAATCAGTGACCCAGTTTGCTGTCAGGAACTGTTGCACATACAAGTATAGATACACGAATATTTTCCATTAAAATCGATAAAAACGAGGGAGGTGAGAGCTATACTTGCAGAGATGAAGTTGGGAGGTGGAGATGGTGGTTGGTCGTGGAGGTGGTGGTCGCCGGAGGTGGAGGCAGCCGGCCTCTTCCTTTCTTTCTTCCCCTTTCTCCTTCTTTTCTCTTCTTCTCTTCTCTTCTTCTTTCTTTTTCTCTCCTTCCTTCTTCTCTGATTTTTTTCTTCCCCAGAAATAAAAAGGGGGGAAGGTGAGGGGAGGCTGATTTTGGATCTGATTTTGGGGGGGGGGGCGGGAGATTTTTTGATTTTTGATTTTCACAATGAAAAAATTGGGGAAAGTTTTACCGGGAAAATTTTTATATTTTTAGTGCATGTGTCACACCATATGCTTGTGCACCCAACGGTAAAAATTGTCGTAAAATTGTATTACGCGAGGGTCGTTAGAGTATTTTTCTTCGAATCGGAACTGTCTACATTTTACGTGGGAGTGATTATATCCTATGTGCAAAAAATAAAGTAAATTAATTATCATTAGGTACCTGATCGATTGAGACAAAAAATTTTGTTTACAGTAATCAACGTCTCGATGAAAGGGCTTTGAACACCCGATAGACTTCAAATTTGGCGAGAGTGATTAAAACAGCAATACAAACAATTTGAACGGTTTGGATCGTCATAATTGTGTTGCGGCCATGTGACTAATGTACATTATCCTATAGCATAATAGATTAGTTCATAACCAAGTATGTTCGATGTATAGGATTACAAAGCAGGTGCATACTCGATTTCTCGAATGTTCGATCTAAACCGTTACGATCTCATATCTTATCAAATCTATCATTCTTCCCGAAAAATGGTGACGATCAAATGTCTGCAACTACCTGATCGGATCACATTCGATGCATCTAAGAGCAATAATGTCCTACAATGCACGACTCGACGCCCATCAAAGCAGTTTTTTTCGAATCGGAACCGTCTAGATTACAAGTGGGAGTGATTACATCCTCCATGCAAAAAATGAAGTGATTTAACTATTGTTACGTACTTGATCGAAGGAGACAACGTGTCGGTTGATAATGAATCAACGTCCCCGATCAAAGGGCTTTTAATACCCGAAGGACTTCAAATTTGGCGAGGGTAAATAAAATAGCAAGACAAACAAAGTGAACGGTGTAGATCGTCGTAATTGTGTTGCGATCGTGTAGCTAATGCATAATATAATCAAAAAATTTATAATGCATAATTATAAAAATTCAATTTTGATCTATCAATTCAAAAATAAAAAAATTCATTTTAATTATACAAAATTATATTTTTGTTATCAAAATTTATATTTTTGGCAACTTGATTTATTTAATAAAAATGTATTTTTTATTTACTATGTATTTATTTATTTTTGTGAATTCCATTTATTTAATTAAAATTCATACAAAAAATTCCTTTTCGCCCCCTTTTTTTCCCTCAGTTGGCAAGTCCATCATTTTTTTCATTATTATGGCATTTGGAAACTTGATTTATTTAATAAAAATGTATTTTTAATTTTCAAAAATCAAAATTTTCACTTTTATTATTCAAAAATTCTTTTTTTTATTTTTCCTCATTTTTTGAAATAAAATAAAATTTATTTTCCTTATTTTATTTTTATTTTCCCTAATTCTTTTCGTTATTATACCATGCCGTGCCCTTTACATTTCCGTGTCGTGCCCGTGCCCGTGCCCGTGTCGTGCCGTGCCAGACTATAACCGTGCCGTGCCAGACTAAAACCGTGCCGTGCCTGATTAAGTCCGATTAAGTCTGTGTCGTGCCCGTGCCGTGCCAGACTAAAACCGTGCCGTGCCAAACTAAAACCGTGCCGTGCCCGTGCCGTGCCTGATTAAGTCCGATTAAGTCCGTGTCGTGCCCGTGCCGTGCCTGATTAAGTCCGTGTCGTGCCGTGCCGTGCTACACCAGTCCAACTACCGTGCCGTGCCCGTGCCGTGCCCCCCTTTTCCGTGCCCCGTGCCCGTGCCCGTGCCGCCCCAAACCGTGCCGTGCCGTGCCGTGCCCAACTTTTACCGTGCCCAAACCGTGCCCGTGCCGGAGTTTTTCGTGCCGTGCCCGTGCCTTGGCGGGCCGGCAAGGCCCACTTGACACCTCTAGCTCCCAGTTACATCTTAAAAAGGCCGCAAAGATACACGAGTTACTTATTTCTCTCGGTACACTTTCATTTTCACCAAATGTTGACATTTTTTTTACAACTTTCTAAAATGCGACTTACGCCTTCACAACTAGGTAAAATCATTTGTAATGTTGCCGATAAAAAAAAAAAAACATTTGTAATGTTACTAATAAGAAGGATTTATGTAGTTCTATTGACCTATTGTCTTGACCTTTATGGATCTCCATGATAAAAATTCAAGAGTTGGAATAGCATTTAGCTCGAATATGTGGATATTTTTAGCCAAAGAGACAATCGCTTAAAAATATTTTGAGTAATAGTGTGTTCTTATGCTTGGATATGATCATATGAAGAGCAATAATAGTATAATATTTCCATCCCAAATCGCCGGTCTCTTTTCACTATTTTGGATTTCCCAAAAAATGTCTATAGTTTTTAGTAATTATGTTTCTATGTGTTATATAGTTTTTGTATGATCGATCAAGCTCGAGTAATAACATTATATAAACAAAATTTTTAAAATAACAAAAAATATGGTTCGACATGAAATTTTCGGCAATCGCTAGGCAATACTTTTTTTTTTTTTTGAAACAGCAATAAAATTTTATTAAACTCGACAATGGGTACATCGAGAAAGAAACTGCAAAAACATAATTAATAAGAACCGCGAAACAAATACAAAATAGAGTTGAGACTTCAACAAAGAGTTGAATCAACAACAAAGTAATAGAAAAGACCAGCAAAATCAAATCTTCCAATCACTTTAGCATCTCCAGTACGACCTAACGCCTTCAGCATCAAAGAAACCCTCCTCAACGTCAACATCCATTGGGTAAACAGTTCGCATTAGATTTTGATTTTCCGGATCCCATCTAGACAACGTTTGAAATCATCGATTGAGTAATCATCCACTTTAAACCTGGCCTTAGGGGGTGTTCCACTAAGTTGGTTTTTTAAATAAACTAGTTTTT
>CM037159.1:1452370-1592889 GCA_020921065.1 Vaccinium darrowii | reverse complement strand
CACGGTTTTTTATGTGATGTATTGTAAGAGAATGACCTGTCTCAGTGTTTGAAAAAAATAGTTTTTTGTTAGTAGAACACCCCTTACTCCAAAATGCCATTCTCGTTAACAGACACTACTTGAAAAGGTACAAGCAATTTGGGACGGATCGAGGCAGTATTTCGTTGTGTTGCTTTCAGTGGAGGCTACTAATTAAGTGTATCATGAGTGCAAAACTAATGAAATCTAATGTTTGTACTTTTTACCTTTGTTTGTGATTGGTTTACAAAGCTAGCTGTATATTGCATGGCACCTGATAAATGAGAAACAATTAATAAAAAGGCTACGATACACATCTCTTATTTATGTGTGTATTATATGTACTCTTATAAAAGTTGCGAATGGATGACATGTTATTAAAAAAAGTTACGATTTTTTAAAATATAAAAATTACAAAACACCCCAAAATGTTATGAATCATAGAAAATGTCACAAATTATATTTCTAAAAAGTTATGAAACACTAAAAAATGTTACGATTGCCAATGAGGTAGTATAATATAGACCATATAATAGGTGTATATGATACACACCTTTAATTGTAGTGTAGCCATACCCAACAATAAAGATAGCTTCATATATATATATATATATATATATATATATATATATATATATATATATATATATATATATATATATATATATATATATATATATTAGATAGATAACCAACGAGGCTTTAACATACGCTGGTGTAAATATATATTGTTAAGTAATTTATCCAAACTCTCTTTTATTTAGCTTTATTGTCAGTTTTAATATAGAAAAGAAAAGGCAAACCATATGACACATAACTTCTTGCAATTTGTGCTGCTAAAAAAAATACTATCTCCGTTCCTCAATAAGTGTGCCAAAAATTTCACAGCAATAGACAACCCAAGTACAAGGAGATCCTTAGTTCCTTAGCTCTTGGGATTGTGACGGCCCTAAATTTTCTTTTCATAGTTATAATTGGTCACATAGAAATTATTTTCGCGGCACTTCGGGCATTACCAGCATTATAATATTTTTGAAGGCATGAGGCTAATTTTAGTAGATTATATCATTAGACCAATTTTATTATAGATAGGTATGTTATTTTAATACCTTGATTAATTAGTTGGCTATAATTTAGGGTATAGCACTTTAGTGCGTGGTTATGTAAAGTTACACTTAAACAGATTTTCTTTAGATGATTAGGGTCATATGCCTAAAGGATAGAAATACTGCGCGTACCTGCAGCAATCTCCCACGAGAGGAACAAAAAACAAACCACCAGAGAAACTAAGTTTTTCTCCTTTCTCCAGTCCATTAATTGCCCGACCAATTCGGGGACTACCAGCGAGGGGTCCAATTAAAGTCCAGTAAGGCTTCGTATGGACTTTGCATGAGAGAACCTAAGTTTTACGCATGGCGAATTTCATTGATTGAATCAACCAAAAAGAACATGGCTAAAATGGCAAGGTACAAAATTACCAAAAGTTGTGATAAGCAAGGATTAAGAGTAAAATCTCATAGAGATCCTTCCCTTCAACGAATTTTTTTTCCTATGAATTTACTTTTACCTGTGTAGAGCGCATTGTGTAGTACCAATTATTTACCAAAAAGTCGTACGACCACGGTTTCAAGGTAAAAAAGTGTGAATTCGGTTAAAATTAATTAATGCTTTGGGTTTAGTTTATTTTTAATTGGGCTTGTAGTTTTTATTTTGTATTTGGACCATCTATTATATTTGTGTTTTGGGCTACTTATTTGTTTTGTTATTGGGCTTATTGTTTGAGAAAGCCCAAGCCTATTATCTATCTTGTATGACCCTAGTATTGAAGGGATGTTAAAGGAGAAAGGGTAAGGTCGGCTGCCCATTTGAAAAGTAAAAAAAGAGATTCCAGAGAGTCCCCTCTCTCCTCCCCTGTTTCTGTGTTTCCCTACTGCTACTGTCCAGTTTGGGCAGCCTATATTTGCTCCATTTTTTTGTGGTTTCTTCACAAAATCAAAGATAGTTTGAGGATGAATGCCAACAAATTCATGGAAGAGACCCGTGTTCAATCATGCCTACATCATGTGATTACGAGGCCCTGCTTGCAAGAAGATGCTAAAGGTAAGTTGTGTCCATTACTGATTCTGCATTTCACTTTTCGAGTTTTCAAATGTCTCTTTCAAAATTTCTCATGATGAGAAAGAGAGCCCAACAGTTGTCATATTAGGTGAGTTGAAATTACCTTTGCCAAAAGTTAACAATTCAGTTTGTCTCAGAAGTATTGTGCAGTTTAACTTTGGTAGGATTGTAATGCTGGAGTTTTGCTTTCTTCTTTTTGGACGGCAGCTAGAGTCTTGCTTTCGAGTCATATATCTTGCATTGATTATGAGCAATGCTGTTTCTTTGGAATGTATCTACACTTTCCTCCTTGTGTTATGATCACAAAATTCACAAGATAAAATTCCATTAAGGCTTAGTTTTCCATTTGCTAAAATGGACATTTGCTAAAATCAAGTTGATTTTAGCAAATGTCCATTTTAGCAAATGGAAAACTAAGCCTAAATTGGTAACGGAAGTTACTGACTTGGCTATTTTTTTACACTATGTCGGGTAAAAATTCTCGACCGACCCAAACCGATGTCAACTCCATTGCTTATTATGTGCCCACTAACGGAGGTGGAAAGCCAGACCATGGGTTTTGCATTTGTCTTGTTCTAAAATGGAAACTTGGGTTTTACTAGTCTTTAACATGGAAGAAAAAAGGGTAAATTACCAAAAGTGGAGCAATTTCTAGATTATCTTAACTAAACTTAGGTGAGCGATATGGATGCACCTAAAGGCATTGGTTAATGAAGTGAGACAACTAACTCGGGTGGAAACTCGACCACGTGAGGGGAGACCTCCCTCACGTGCACTGACACTTTTCTTTGCAGTTAATTTGTTTTTTTTTTTTTTTTTGTGAAATTTGTAAATGAATAAGACTGGCTAGTTGCATTGGATAACATTCCTTATTTGGTTTTTTTATTCGTGCGGGGGAGTCGGAGAAATCCTCTCTGTGGCTCTGTCAAGTATAAACGTATCCCAATATCAACAAACCGGACTTGATAAGAATTTATAAGAATAAACGTATCCCAATATCAACAAACCCGACTTGATAGTCTTGTATTAATCACTAAATTTACTTCTTGAACTGTT
Organism: Vaccinium darrowii; assembly: GCA_020921065.1. NCBI lineage: Eukaryota > Viridiplantae > Streptophyta > Magnoliopsida > Ericales > Ericaceae > Vaccinium > Vaccinium darrowii. The sequence continues at coordinate 1,589,697 of CM037159.1, read as the reverse complement.
CAAGTTGAACACTAATGCTAAAGAGGAAATGATACTATCAATGGGCAAACTTACAAATGATGGGAAAATAGAGAAATTATTCACACACAGCCAAACTCACAGTACTTCGAATTATCTGTCAAATAATACAACCATTCAAACAATACAATTCATTCTCACACTCTCATGCACAGATACCCAAACTGGTGATGGGAGATCCCCCGAAGGCGCTCCAACGTTACTCCTTTCTCTGCCCTCTCTCTCTTTTCTTCTCTTTCTCTCTCTCTTTCTCCCACAAATTGCTAAACTATATTATACAACACACTCCAATAATGCAACAACCAATGGCATCTCATGATGCACCGAAATACTCACAGTTGGTATGGCCCTACTCTTCAACTCTCTCTGTCTCTAAATCACACACACATGGCCCACTCATAGATCAAGCTTATCTTCCAACACAGAAACATTGCTCTTAGGGATACTCTAAAAGTTCTACTTGGAAACATGACAAAATGGTCATGATCATAGGGGTTTAAGTAAGGAAACCGCGGATGAAATTCGTAATGGTAATGCCAAAAGCGATGAAGCCCAAACAGAAAGCTATGAACGTCCAGGGAGAAGAAAAATACTTGCGTCTCACGTATGCCATATTCTTCGGCCAAAAATGCTTCCTATACCTGATGGCTCTGTTGCACGTGTCAGCGAAGAAGAACTCTCCATAAGAAACTTCCTTGGCTAGCTTGTTGAATAGCTCGGTGACATCTTTAGCGGCACCCAAGTAGTGACGCAAGACTCCGGCCTTTTCGAGCACTCGGACGTCCTCATCATAGCTCACAAGCATGTCCATGAGTATCGCATAAGATGTAAAGTGCTGCGATTGGCCGGGGCAACACTGTTCAAAAGCAATGAAGTTCCTGAGGACTGACTCCGTGGCGTCGTCTACTTCGAGAAATGGGATTTCGAAACAAGCCCTACGATACCACCAAAATAGGCCTTTAGGTTCAATGAACTTGACCTTGAACAGATCATCTCCCGTACCGCGTATAAACTTCGCTCCTGCATAGACCAGATCTGATGCAGAGGGCAATTCTTCAGTAAGTACTTCCTGTTCTGTTTCTTTTTTATCTCGAGGAAGGTAATCATCGTGTAGTTTATGGAGGATATGATGGTAGCGCTTAGCATTACCCCTTGAAACTTCTTGTTCACTTGAAACAACTTCTTTAAGTGGAACTTTTTCTTCAGGTTTAGAATTATTGATTTTGTTGCCCGAAACCCAACGGATGCAGTCACGAGGCCAACAAGAAGTTTTTGGACTACCAGTGTTGATGGAATCTTCTTTGTCTGTTGAAACAACTTCTTCACTTTGAACTTTTTCTTCAGGTTTAGAATTATTGATTTTGTTCCCTGAAACCCAAAGGATGCAGTCACGAGGGCAACAAGAAGTTTCCGTGCTACTTCTGTTGGTGGATTTTCGTTCTTCTGGACGCATCAGCCTGTCAACCTTTGGTAGAAACACATAATCGGAGAGTGACAACTTCTTGTCAGGACAATCTGGGATCTGAGCCAAAGTGAGTGGGAACAATCTCTCAAGCACTAAGAATGGAATCTGGTTCTCTAGGAGCAGCAAGTCATGTTCTAAGGTCATAAGAGTTGAACCGTTAACAAAAATAGGATCTGCAACCTGCTTTTTGAAATGCAAAATTACTTGCATTAGTATAGTATCTTCGTTTTATTTGACAAATTATTTGGAATTGATATTACACTTCAACAAAAGTAGCCTAATGCAGCCAAATCTAGAGAGACAAAAGTATTTTTCCTTGCAAGTAATACACATTTGGTGAGAACTTAAGTACAATAAAGTACAATAACTTGCGCAAATCAAAACATTGAAGTAGCAAAACAAGACAAATTTATACTCCATTAATTAAAATTAAGAGATCGGATGAAAATACAGATTTCTCAAAACACTCTAAAAATTAAAAATGAAACACTTTAAGTTCATTAAAATATCCGATGCATATTTTTTAATTAACAAAGACGATGTAGTTTTGAGGTTTACTTATTGTTTCTATTTTTCCTTGCGATGAACAGAATTTAAAATAACCACAGAGATTTTTAAAGAATGCAAATCCGTATAAAGTTAATAGCAATTATTTAAGTTGAGACAAGGACCGAGCAAATGAATTATGAGTTTGTGTGTTGAAAGATATGCAACTGTAGAGAGATTATTTCAACGTTCATAGATTTTTAAAACATCCGATCTAATAATCTACTATAATAATGCTCTTTCGGTCTCTAAATAAATGATTATGTTCCACTATTTTCGGACCTTCTAAAAAATTATTAATATAATTAATTTAATTTTTAATGTATTTTGTATGTAATATGGATCTTCTTTGTTAGAATTTTCTTAGTTTTATAATAATACAAAGATAATAAAATCATGAAAATATTATAAATAACAAAATCTAAATAATTTTTGAAAAGTGTGAATAGTGCAATATGAATAAGTATTTTGGAACGGAGGGAGTAGTGTTCTTTCTGAAAGTTGGAGTGGGTGATTGTGAATGACAAACTGCCTAACTCCCAATCCATTAATTACGAAAAACATTCATTTTGAGTACACTAAATTTTGGTGAATGATATGTACTATAAAGACGTTGTGCGTTGGAATCGGGGAATCTATAGGACAAAAGTGTCAAGAGAGTTATGGTGCACAATCTAAGCTATCGAAAGTGTTTTTAACGGTCCAGATTATTTTACAAGGAAAATAAGTATGATATTTTGACAATTGAAATTACTTTGGATGGTCCAAATTGTGCACTACAATCATGTAGCAAGGGTGTACATGGTCCGGTTTGGACCGGTTTTATAAAAATCCGGGGACCGAACCATATCTAACAGTTCCAAAAAATTGTGAACCATAACCAGACCGTTACACGTATGGGACCAAACCACACCAAACCATTAGACTGGTCCGGTTTGGTTTGGTTTGGTTTCTGGTTCTAAACCATGTTAGCATCCAAAAATTGCCAAAAAAAAATGTCCCCAACATTATTGCAATTTCATCGTAAAACTATTACCACTAAACCAACCCACAAATAAATTAAGAACTCCAACAATAACTAAAACCACTATTAGAATACTCTCGTATATCATTATTGATATATATGGCAGATGCAACGTTGAAACTTAAAGCTGGGAAAATTATCAAGTGTGTGTGGGTATTTATGAGTGTAAATATTATATTTTACTTATATATATGGACCGGTTCGGTTCAAACCACGGTTCCTAATTATTAAACCAGGGACCAAACCAAAATATCCGGTTTTGATTTTTTTAGAACCAAAACCAATCCATTAAACCATAGAACCAATCCAACCATAGAACCAATCCAAATAGACTGATTTGGTCTGGTCGGTCTGGGTTCACGGTTTTTTCGATTTTCCCGTACACCCCTATCATGTAGTCCAACTGGATCTCTGGGTTCTATCTATTGCGTGTCGTTGAATGAGAGCATATAAACAACACTCAAAAGTAATTCTTCAGTTAATCTTGGAAAATCATCGTACACCAAATTCTTTCATACATAGTTTAGCCCTCTTCAACATTTATTCCTGACTCTGGCACTAAACATAGTTCAATGAAAGCTATTGTTGTCGCATTAGACAGTACATAGAACAGAGTCAACCCAAAAATCATGTCGTGCCTCTAAAAAGATGAAACTTGCTTATTGAAACAGCTTAGACACTACCAAAGTGCTACCTCCATCTACGTTTGTTTGTCCATTTCCACAATTCCACATCCCTTGAAAATTGTACATATCTTTGAACAGGAATCTCTAAATATAAACAATATGGATCTTATTTTATACATACCAATTAGTTATATACGAAATTTTCAAAATCGTACAACCCATTATAAATTGATAGATATAAACAATTTAAAATATAACATGAATATCCAAAACTGACCAACAAACACGAACAGATGGAGTAATAAAATTAAAGCATACTATAATTAATACTTATAGAGAAGAAACTTAGAGGTGATCAAGACACATGGTAATCCTTCCATTGAAACAAAACTCTCTTTTCCCCCTATCTGAGGCCCTAGATTAAATATGTATTACATACGAGATTGTACCTTTCTGGGGTCTTAATTTTGGGCCAAAATTCGGGTGCTTAAATTGACTGTCTTGTGCACCTTAGCTCAGGGCCAGCCTCTCTCTCTCTCTCTCTCTCTGTGTGTGTGTGTGTAAATCCTAGCAGCCACAAATATTTTTCTTCTTCCTTGTCCTTGCCACGTAGGGTTAACTACCCTTGTATGGTGATGGGAGGGGAAGGCTATGGTCCAAGTTTTGAACCGCTTTCTTCTATTCTGTAGTATATGTTTTGCTTTTCTCTTGTCTCCTCAAATCAACTATTTGTTGTTTAATTTGTGAGAGTTATGTCTCTCGTTTTTTCGAGAGTTGTTTGTCTCGTCTTCAACTAATATTTCGTCTACAAATCGGGTTGTTTCTGAATTGCTTCACAATGATATATGTGTTGTGGCTTGTCAGATTTTGTAGTTTTGGAAGTTCATTGGTGCTTTCATATTTAATTGTCCTAAGGGTGCACACCGGTCAGGCCCACATAACCTGCCCAACCCAGCCCGATTTAGGGCTTGGGATAAAAATTTAGGCCCATAGGGCCGGCCCGGGTTGAGATTTTAAGCCCGTTTACTTGATGGGTTGGGTTTGGAAAATTCTTCTAAAGCCTGGTCCGGCCCGATTTATATAATATTTTATTTTAATACTATATATATGGTAGTATGTTGCTTCTGGAACCTAGCTACTTAGGTTGAGATTATCTTGATGAAGAGGTGCATCTCATCATCTCCTTTTATTCACGAAGATGTCATCGTCTCTTTCACGCCCTCCGTCCTTTTTTAAGTGATCTCTATCAGAATACGTGCAATTTCATACTCCTACAAAACATATTTCTTTTTATATTTCTTAAATTTTTTTTATACCAAATTAAAGTGCTCATTTTTTAATTTGGCGCAAAAAAAAATTAAAATTGTTCTATGGAAGTACATTTTTTAACGTCCACAAAAATACACGTTTCCCAAATGTATCACTTAAAAAGGGATGGAGCGAGTAATATTTTTGTAAGAACGTTGAATTTTAAGTATATTATTATAAATGCGAATTATAATTGTGATCGTTATGGTTAACTAATTTATGTTTGTGATACCACGCTTTAAAAACATAAATGGGCTTGTTGGATTGGTATGGAAAATTAAAATTTTATTTGGTTTGGGCTTGTGCATATTAAATGAAGCCCGATTATAAATGGGCCGGGCTTGGGAATGCATAAATCTTGTTATTATCTAGTACAAGCCCAGCCCGAACCCGACCCAGTCCGGTGTATGTGCACCCTATGTTGTCCATTAGATCATCTACGTCTTTTTGTTCTTCTATCTTTTGCGTCGGGCTTACTGTATGGGTTAGGGTTGAAAGACATCAATTACCTTGTGTTTTTCTCGTTTTACATTAGTCAGATAATTAGTTTGGTTTTGTCCAAAAATTTTGTAATGAATTCGGTTTTTATCCTGTCAACTTTAGAGATAAAATCCGATCAAGCATTTACCGACATCCAAGAGAATTATTTTTTTACGGGTACTCAAAAAACATGTTTTAAACAAATTGAACAGCTCTGACCATTTGCATGAGACTCCAAAATGGGTAGTTTGCATTTGTTTTGTCAAATTTTTTGTTATTGGTTATGTGCGGAGAACCGGTCCTTACTAAGAAATACCCCATATATCGCATTTTGTAAGTTATTTATTCTACTTTTGGATACCAAAAATGATAGTCCGTTTTGAAAAGTCAAACATAAAAGTGTTTAGATTTTCGAAAATAACTCTCAGAAGTAAAGGACAATAACGGAAAATGAAACCAATTTTTTGAGGAAATATGCATCAAATGCTTGTACTCTTAAAAGATTTAAATCTTAAAAGGGACTAGCAGAACTGGACGGAGAGTGTACCGTGCGTAAAAGTGTAAAATGGAACAAACTTTTACAGTATCAAGAGTATGTTTTGCTGCTGATCAAGAAAAAAGAGAGTATTTTGCTAATTAATAGTTACTCCCTTTGTCCCAATTTAAACGTTTCTTTTTCTATTTTGGGATGTCTCAAAATAAATGTCTTATTTCTAAAAATATCCATCAAAACATGCCAAACTTCCAGTTTACCCTTAGAAAGTACTATTTCCATCTAAATTGGGTTGTCCATTATTTTTAATTTACAAATTAAGTTTTTTTATTATTTTGAAGACCTTTTTTGATAAAATTAAATGATATCTATAAAACAAGATACATATTACATATGATTTGAGTTTCCATATTGAAAGTTACAAACAATTTAAATGCATTTAAATAACTTGGCAGTTTTGAAAGTTAATTTTGAATATCTAAAACAATAATTTTGATTTCTTAAAATTCTTGATTCCCCATAGAGTACACTTAAAAATGGAACGGAAAGAGTAATGATGCTAAAAGTATACACCAATTGAGGGGAAAATTAGGATGCTCTAAGCTTTCTTACCTCTGAGTTGCGAGCAACTTCTCCCCTATCGTATCTGTAGAGAAATTCAAGAATGAAGCAACCATCAACCAACATCGTTTCCACATCGAGCGTCACTTCTTCCGGGTAGCATTTCTTTGCTTCGTCTAATGACGCCTTTATTGCCTCCATACATTCTCGTAACACTGTGAGCTTCTTCTCCTCTGCTGATTCCTGGCCCTCCATTACTTCAGACACTCGACAAAGTAGGCTATTCGCGCAACTCATCTTCACGAGTTGCATGGGTGTTTTGAGGTGTGGGTCTTCTCTGTGAAGAGGGCCGATAGCAATGACGCGAGGGGTGTAGGCGCTGTCCTTCAGCTTACGAAGCTCGTTGGGCACCCTGTAAATGCAAGGTGAAGAGCAGAAGAATTCGGTTTTCTGGGCACCATGATTGAGTTTCTCACCGAGGCACCGAACCTTCTGATTGTCAATACTGTAGCGTTGGCTAATTTCAGTTGGGCGGATTTCCATTTGATCAATGAGGCGCTGAACCTCCTCATTGTCACTCCCCCCTTGGCTCATTTCAGTTGGGTCGATTTCTTTTTGGTCCTGATAGTCATTCTCCCCTTGGCTCATTTCAGTTGGGTCGATTTCTTTTTGGTTCTGATGGTCATTCTCCCCATGGCTCATGTCAGGTGGGTGGATTTCCATTTGATCAATGAAATATTCAAGAAGCAGTTGGGTTATACCTAGTGGTTGTGTTTTGGGTGAAAATGGTTTTCGATTTTCCTATATAGATGTCTCACACTCACAGTTTAAATGGGGCACTCTGCTATTTGACCATAATAACTGTCCGAATTACAATCTAATGTGTGGGACCTACTCGAAATGAATTTCGTCATTACATTTATCCTCATCAATTTTCTCTATAAAGCAGTGCTTTTGTGCACCAAGCCATTTTATTTCTTCCCACTAACTAGAGTTGATCCAAGAAATTTACCGTCAACTGCGATTCCATTAGACTGGGCACCTTCTCCAGCGAGAAGATGAGGTTTTTCGGTATGCTATTCTATGTGCACCAAGCTATACAGGATTCGACTTAAGACTTGGATATTACTATCCTTAGTGATGTACATCCTAGATCACAAAATTCATAATCACATGCTATACGAAGCCGATGCAACTTGTCCTCCATTCTTGATACAATACATAGTGAAAACTTATATGAGTTGCGGAATTAAAATACTACACAATTGAGGTGTCACGTAAAAATCTTTACGTCTTTTCTGATTACGCTCTTTACTTGAATTTTTTTGTGGTGTTTGTTTGGCCAATTTTCTGAACTATCGAAGTACAATTCGTTGAACAACAAATACAACTGCTTTTGAATTGATTCTTTTCTATATTGAAGCCGAAATGAATAATTAAGTACTTGTCAAGCAACGCCATGTGATTTTTAATGGCCCTTCACACCACATATTCACACGGGGCCTGTGAATATAAGTATATTGGGCACATGTAAAAGTGTGGCGATGGAGAATCTTAGAGCGAGCTCTTGGAGCACTGAGTATTCACTCTAAAGTGGGGTAGATATTTCAACATGAATATAATCCATCACAAAAATAGTGTGATAAGGCATATTAAATGGGTCATTACTATCGATATTGATTTGGTAGAAAAATCGAAACGAAAGGACAGAGGGAATTTGATGGCATTAAACATCTCGGTAATGACGAACTTTGGGTTGTTGCAAGGGAAAAAATTGAATCCACATCTATTTCGGGACCACTATTAATCAACCCCAAGAAGCAATTATGATAAATTGGTTTCATTAGTACCTGAAATTGACATTACTATTGTCACAATAGACATTTTTTGTATTGTCATATGCATAAATTTACAAAATCTCCCTGAACAAGGATATTATTGAACAAAACATTTTCCATCAAAATCCCTTGTATCAAAATATATAAGAAAAAGTCCTTCATGTGTATTCGTACATATATACATATACATTTCCATGGACTAGATCTCTCACTCATTTTCGATTTCATACTAACTTTGCCTATCAATCTCCGCTCGATTCCTATTAATCTCTCTCATGAACTCACCATTAGGATTCAAATAATTTCTCTTTATTCTAAAGCACTGTGATATGTAAATGGTTTTTGCTGGCCAGTTTTTTTTTTTTTTTGGTTTGACCACAAATACCTGAGTCTAGAGCATGTATGCATTTCAAGTGCTTTGAGTCTCTTTCTTGTAGTGGTGTGCAGATGTTTCAACCGAATGATCCATCACAAAAATAGTTTGATAATTAGTTCCCAAATTACCTGTCACTAATTGCTCAGCCAGCTTGTAAGGCATATACAGCTGCTCACTGTCGATATTAATTTGGTAGGAATTTAACATTTTATTTAGTTAGAGTTGTTTATATAAAGTTGATAGAGATATAAAGTCATGGTCCAATGTCTTGCCATTTTCAACTTTGAATTGGTATGAATACGATTATTGATCATTTAACATAAAAAGAGCCTTTATTAAAGTGGTGGCTTATCACATGAATAAAAAGAACAAGCCAAAATGAAAAATGTGCACATGGATTGTTCTTATAAAAAAAAATATCATTTTCACTAGTATTTTCACTGTGCGCAAACTTGACATTTCCAGAACAAGCACGAGGAGCTCCCAAACAGACTCATAAACATTGGGATCTATTTGTATTTTGCAAGAGTAGCGGGGCTATTTTGCAACTGTTGTAACTCTGTTTAAAAGTTGGTAAGAAGAGGTTTAGAAGTGGTTAAAGAAGCTGAGATTCCAGCTGCTGTCAAATAGTTAGTCATTTGAGTGTCATTTGGTTTGCAATTTGCATGTTCATTTCAGTTGTATCTTGTATATAGCTACACAAGCTCTTTGTAATCAGATTTGATCAAGAACAGAAATACACATTAAAAAAATGTTAGGGTTTCCTTCATCTCTCTCTCTTGGTTCTGTAATCTCTCATTAGTCTTGTAGAAACATTTGATTTGTAAATTGCAGCTCTGGAATTCTTCTTGGTGGCAGATTCTACACAAAGATATTACCATTACAAAAGCTGATTTTAAATCAAAACAACATCTCCCGATGTAACATCAGTTTTCAATTTTCACCTTAATGATTTGTCTAAAAAATGTGCGGTCCTGATATTTTTGGTGGCAAAATGGAGCCCATTTGACAGAATAAAAGCAGCTACTCAAAATTATTGAGACTCAACCGCCTTCCCCACATAGCACTATGGTGTGTACTTTTGGAACTTGTGAGTCTATAGCCGCCCCAATAGTCATCCAATCAATTATTCACAACAGAAACCAATTTATTTAAGTGACAAAGAGACAAAAAAATAATAAATTAAAATTTTATGTTGCATTAAATTTAAAAAATGGTATTTTATAATTGAATAATAATAAAGCCGTTTAATAAAATATGACCCTAACCATCCCCTTTACAAGCACCTCAATAAATCTGAGCCATAACTTAAATTGCTAGTATGATCTATCCATGTGAATCACCCTAATCCAAATCGAATAAAGTCTATACATGAGTCGTTCAAAGACGGGCTACATGGATAGTATAATACAAAATTATTATGTTTTGTCCGATTCTGAATCTAGCTTCAAAAAGATTGTACATTTTTCCTTTGAAATACGAGTACCTTTTTATCTTTTTATTTTGCCTTTTTTAACAATTTTATTATCTTTGTGCCAATTCTCTCGTAATTTTAATTATTACTCTTTGGTAAAGAAAAATAACAAAAAATAGTGGAACTCATAACTACTTTGCAAAGTTCATTTCTAATCATTACAAGAAAATTGGGGAAATATATTTTAATTACCAATTAAATTTTGGTCATTTTATAGTAAATGAGTAGAAAACTCAAGCTCAAGCTTTGAGGAATAAAAAAAAATGATGCAAAAATCATTCGAAAACATTTCTTCGGTAGTAGTGATTGGAATACAAATTGAGGTGAGTGATTATATCATATAAAGGCTATTTTAGCCATTTCGCAGGCATGCATAATTGTTTGCCATTTGGGAAGGAAATAATTTGTTTTTATAGAAAATCGTACTAGTTCGATTGTTTTGTCATATTAATGATTTCTATATCTCAACCAAACACTAGAAAATGTTTTCCGCCCGAAACAAATAGAATTTTTGGCTTCGTTCTATTAGAGAATAACTTTTCTATGGACTGTTTGCAAACGCCCCGTTTGAAGACGTGTAGATCTCGGTCATTGCATTCCGAGATGGTGAGATCCAACGGCTCGGATGAGTGCTCACTCTCTCTCCTCATTAAAAGCATTTCAGATTAAAAAAAAAATCCGATCTAAGTCATTGGAGCTCAGAATGCACGACCTAGATCTGCTCGTCTGCAATCAAGGTGTTTGCAAATGGTCCGAAACGAAGTTATTTTCGTTCTATTAAGAGGCTTTTAGGCTTTTTTATTTATTTATTTATTTAAAATTTTCCACGTTATATGAAACATAGTATCATTTTAAAAAAGCAAAAACTAAAACTAAAAATAAAAACCAAAAATCAAAGTTAGTAGAACGGCCTATTGGGATAGCTACTACCAAAAATCACTTACCATGCATTCCAACAGTATCCATAATCAGGTCAGTGTAAAAATGAGCCGCACATGAATTAGCACCCGCGCACCAAAACGACACCCACGGAACGCCCATTTCCTTCGCCAAATCCCCGGCAAACCACAGAAACGCATCCGACATAACACACCCAATCCTCTGCCCCGTCTCCGCCTCGGCCGCCTTCAAAACTCCCTTAAGGCTCTCCTCCACAGCCGCAATGTAAAAGTTAATTTCCTCCTGAGGCTTCCCGGAGAACACGTACCCATCCGGCACCCCGTCCGACACCACGTACGGCTTTATGTTTCCGGGGACTCTCTTTGCCGGTGTGAATAAGGTTTCGATGGATTTGGAAGTGCTGTAGAAGGAGAAAGTGACGTTGGGGGTGGTGGCAGCGGCAAGGCGCGTAACGATGCTGAGGAGGCTGCTGGCGTGGCTGGAGAATGGAAATGGCAGAACGGCCACATGCCGGTCTTCCGAGACAACTTGGTCATGGTTGGTAACTGTTTTTCTAGCTAGGACCGCTAGGTGGCTACGCTTTAGCTTAAGTGATCGATTGATGAGACAGAGAAACAACGTTGTTAGTACAACGTAGCCACAGAGAAACAACGTTGTTGGTTTTTGAGGTTGGGTGTTGAGAGTCATCACCGACTCTCTAGAAGTCTCCAGATGTTTCTGGAATATTCCGGATTGCTCTAGATTTTTCCGGACTCTTCCGGAATACTCTGGATTCCACTAGAACCTTCCGGACTCCTCCGGAATGTTGTAGGCCATGCTAGAATCTTCTAGAATCTTAGAGAATATGTTGGAGTCTTCTAGGTTTCTTCGGAAACTTCTAGGACTCTTTCTAGAAGTCTTGTTCTAGAATAGTCATTATCTAGAAAGTTCCTATGCTCCCTATAAATAGGGATGGGAGCTCATTTGTGTTGTGTGTGTTAGAGAGAACACCAAGTGAGAGTGACAAGTGAGGTCACAAGTGTGTAAGAAACACCAAGTGTGTGGTGAGCACCAAGTGAGTGTGCATGTGTGAGTTGATTGAGTATTGACACAAACTCTAGTGTGAGAGTGAGGTGTCATGTGTCTTGTATACTAGTGAGTGTACTTGTGTAATTTGTATTGAATAAGAGTGAAAATATTCAATACAAGTGTCTAGTTTGGGGTGTCCAAACTCAACAATCTGGTATCAGAGCGAGACGGTCAGGGACCGAGAGGAGTAAATCAATCAGGTGGTTGATGACGTTGTTGGAAAATAGTGTTGTTGGAGATTGCAAAGCTGCAAGGTCTAGGCACCAGCGAAATGTCGGAGTTTGGCAACATTATAGGAGGTTTCAAAAAGTTAAACAATTATAATTATGACTATTGGAAGATGTGCATAGAAGCATATCTCCAAGGTCAAGATCTATGGGAGATCGTTGGTGGCGATGAGACTACTCAATCGGCAAAAGAAGATGCCGAGGCACTGCGTAAGTGGAAAATCAAGGCAGGGAAGGCGTTGTTCGTATTGAGGACAACAGTTCAGAAAGAATTGTTGGAGTACGTACGAGAGGCTACCACTCCAAAAGAAGTTTGGGATACATTTGCGGCGTTGTTTTCCAAGACGAATGATGCTCGTCTTCAATTTCTCGAAAATGAGCTGGCTACGGTGACACAAGGATCAATGACAGTGAGCCAATATTTTCTCAAGGTGAAGACTCTCTGCAATGAAATTTCTCAACTCGACCCTGAATCAAGGATCAGTGAATCTAGGATGAGACGCATTATCACTCGAGGTCTAAGACCTGAGTATAGTGATCTCATGGCGGCTATTCGAGGATGGTCGAATCAACCATCATTGGTGGAGTTAGAGAGTCTTTTGGCAAATCAAGAAACCTTGGTGAAGCAGATGGCTGGAGTGAAAATAAAGAACGATGAAGAGGAGGCCTTGTTCTGCAGCAAGAGCAATGGAGGCTCGAGGTGGCAGAACTCTGCGAAGCTGAAGAAAACAGAAGATGAAAAGTTGGAGTTTAGCAGGAGCTATCAAGCAGGGGGAGCTCGGTTCAACAAAAGTCAAGGTGATCAAAGGACTGAGGGATATCGAAGACAAGACATAGAATGCTTCAACTGCGGCAAGAAAGGCCATTACCTAAGAGAGTGTCCCTTTATTAGAAAACCAGTCGAAGGGAATATGGTGATATCGAGTGGTCACCATGAAGAAAGCGATGAAGAGTGGGATGCTCAGGCTAGTTATGTAGTCCTTGGGTTTGAAGAGGAGATGCATGATGAAGAAGAATGGGATTTCGATTCACCATGCGAAGTGTTCACCGTGACTGAAATAGATATCGAAGAAGAGATAGACTTCGACGCACAAGTGGAGAATGGGTACGAGCCGACTAATGATGATGTGGCAATATGCACTGTCGTCATCGAGCCTAACGAGTCTTCCTTCAAAGGAGAAGCTAAAGTTGAAGAAATTGACCACATGTTTGGAAAAGAGTAGAAGATAGCCAGTGTGACTGATAATGGCCAAGGTGGTCAAGAAGAGACGATCATAAAGAATTCAGCCCAGTTGCAAGAGAAAATGGGGGAGCTGAGAAGACAAGAAGAATATACAAGTGTGTGGCAAGAGGATGTCGACGACAAGATAAAAGAAGCTCACCCAGTTCAACAGGGAAATGATAAAAAGGATGGGCAATCGCTAAGGTTGCCAACAAGCAAAGAAAAGCCCCAGAAGAGTTATGCAAGTGATGGAAACAGGAAGCAATCAACAATGTTCGTGGAAGCATCACCGGAGTGGAAAAAGATTCTTCAAGGAGATGAAGCAGAGTCGGTGCTGAGGGGGAGTGTTGAGAGTCATCACCGACTCTCTAGAAGTCTCCAGATGTTTCTGGAATATTCCGGATTGCTCTAGATTTTTCCGAACTCTTCCGGACTACTCTGGATTCCACTAGAACCTTCCGGACTCCTCCGGAATGTTGTAGGCCATGCTAGAATCTTCTAGAATCTTAGAGAATATGTTGGAGTCTTCTAGGTTTCTTCGAAAACTTCTAGGACTCTTTCTAGAAGTCTTGTTCTAGAATAGTCATTATCTAGAAAGTTCCTATGCTCCCTATAAATAGGGATGGGAGCTCATTTGTGTTGTGTGTGTTAGAGAGAACACCAAGTGAGAGTGACAAGTGAGGTCACAAGTGTGTAAGAAACACCAAGTGTGTGGTGAGCCCCAAGTGAGTGTGCATGTGTGAGTTGATTGAGTATTGACACAAACTCTAGTGTGAGAGTGAGGTGTCATGTGTCTTGTATACTAGTGAGTGTACTTGTGTAATTTGTATTGAATAAGAGTGAAAATATTCAATACAAGTGTCTAGTTTGGGGTGTCCAAACTCAACATTGGGGTTTCTGAAATTTTGATTTTTAGGGGTTTTCATTTTGCGACTTAGGGTTTCGAAATTGTGAGTTCGTGTTTTGTGGGTTTGATGGCTTTGTGTTGATTAAGGAGAAGTTTTCATTGGGGTATATATCTCTTGGTGATTCTGGATAGATATAGTCATGAACAGCCATGGATCTGCGACTGTGTTCGTCGATAATCTTCCAGTGCAGATTAGAAAAATCTGGGTCTACAATCTCTTCTCCAAATATGGGAAAATCAGAGATATTTACATCCCAAACAAAAAGAGTAAAGTTTCAGGAAGAAGTTTTGGGTTTGTAAGATTTGTCCTTATAAAAGATGCAGAGGAGGCGATAGCAGAGGTAAACAATTCATGGTATTGGGGTATGAAACTGAGGGCCAATTTTGCAAGATTCCAAAGGAAGGAGGATATTCACATTGGCGGTTCAAATGGGGCAGAAATCTGGAAGCAAAATGATATTCAAAGATCTATTTGGCATCACAACAATGGCAATCCAAATAGGGCAGAAGCTTGGAAGCATAATGCTCATACCAATCAGGATAATGGGTTTATGAACAATTACCCCCAAAATTGGACGAAAGGCATCAATCAGGATAATGGATTCATGAGCTATTACCCCCAAAATTGGAATAATCGTAAAACACCGGTGGGACCTAGAGGCAAAGAAATCTGGAGGAGAAAAGGTATTGTCGAATCAAGCAAGCAAGGGGAGATGAGAAATGAACAAGATTTCTACAAGGAAAAGGCAAATCCAAGCAAGGGTACCATCGCTGTCAAACCAATGGGGAATGGTTGGCTTACTAGAAGTGTCATTGCAAAGATCAAAAGGCTGATTTCTTCTGAAGATCTCGAATGTGTTTTCAAACGGGAAGGAATTCAGAAAATACAAATTAAACCTATTGGGGGAAGGTATGTCATTATTACTTTTTCAGATGAAACAACCAAAGATTTGGTGATCAATGAAAAATGGATGGCTTGCTGGTTTGATGAAATCAAGAATTGGAATGGTGATCAAGCTAAGGTAGAAAGATTTGTATGGTTATCATGTTACGGCATGCCCCTACATGGCTGGTCACTTTCAACTTTCAAGGATATTGGTAATTTCTGGGGTGAATTTTTACAAGTTGATAAATCTAACAATTTGGAAGAATCATATGTCAAAGCAAGATTACTTATTGCTACTGATCAGTTTGCTAAATTGGATGGTAGCATGGAGTTAATGATTGACAATGTTATCTATCCAATCAGAGTAATTGAGGAAGTTACTTTCAGGATTATCAAGCAAAGTCTTGTTCATTCTCCAACTGAACTAGTTCTGGAAAAGCAAGTACCAACTCAAGATGAAGATGAGCAAAGAGAGTTAATCAGAGATAGTCCAAATGATGTGGAAGGTAATAAATCTAGTATGGGCAATGACGATGAGATGGAGTTTTCAAAAGCAAATCAAATGGAGAAGCCAGTTATTAATGAGGTAGTTGAGGACTCCATTAATTCCTCTTTAGGAGCTGAAAATTCAATTACGGGGAAGGAGATTGTGCTTGATAGCTTTGGGGGATTATCAATGGATAACCAACCATCATCATTTACTCAAAATTCTCTGGAAGTCCAAGAGACAAAAGTTTGCAACAGCTTGGCAGGTGACAACTTAGATAGACATTCAGATGACCATTGTCTCCATCTACCATTAAGATCAGACTTTCAAGATGAGAATGTTGTAGTCAATGAAGACCTGGAGCACAATGACAATTTAATTAGTGAGGAAGATCTGAATCAAGATCATTTCGAAGCTAATCAAGTCCCAATCAAAGCTGCTGTGAAAGGAATAAAAGGCAAAAGCAAGAGGAAAGATATCAATGAAATTCTGGGATATTCAAAAGTGGATAAAGGCAACATCAAAGGGAGAAAAAAGAATAGCAAATGTGTAACGCTAAGATCTGCGGTTGCTGCTGCTGCATTGTCTGCATCTATTTCCTCTGGAAATATCAACAACAGAAATAGAATCTTACTTGATGAAGCAAAAGCTATCTGGGAAGTAGACAAGATGTTTGGTATCCGATATGATGGGGACGAAAGGGAGGTTATCAGCAAGATAGCAGATATGGAAGCCCTAAACATAGCCAGGGCTGATCATCATCTTTAAACTAGTATAACTCTCAGACTGCCAATGAAGATCTTGTCTTGGAATGTGAGAGGTCTGAGTAAAGTGGAAAAAAGAGGCACTTTTATTCTTGGGGTTGTTCTCTAGTTCCTTGTGTCTGCTGGTGTTGTTTTCATATGGTGCTGCTGCCTTGTTTCTTGGTTATTTTGGTATGTCATATGCTGCTACTGCTGCTACCTTGAGATGTGATTTTTTTAAGAAATTTCTTATGCTGCTGCTTCTTCTGATGATTGAGTTATTTTGGAGTCTCATATGCTTGACATTGGTGCATACTCTGCTTTCCTGTGCTTTGGTTCTCTCGGAATGTCATATGCTTCTGCTGCTGTTTCATTCGTTTTGGTCTCTTGGAGTTTTCATATGCTACTGCTGCTCCTGGTATCTGGGCTTCTTTGAAGTTTCTTTTGCTGCTGCTGCTTGTTATTTGGTGCATACACTGCTGTCATGTGCTTTAGCTATCTTGGAATGTCATTTGCTGCGACTGCTGTGCTTTGGTCATCTGCTGCCTTTCGTTTTTCTGCTGCTCCTGATGTCTGGGTTTCTTTGAAGTCCCTTTTGTCCTTCACTGCTGGTGTTGCTTCCATGTGGTTTGGTTTTTCAGTTATCTTATGCTACTGTTGCTGGTCCTGCTGGAGTTATGCTTTAACTGAAGAATTTATCTGGAGTTGCTGAATCTACCTGGAGTTGATGCATTTAGAATTTATCTGGAGTTGCTGAATCTACCTGGAGTTGATGCATTTATCTGGAGTTGCTGGTATTACTGAGTTGCTATGCTATTCTTATATTTCTGCTTCTCAATCTATTGGAGCTGCTGCATTTATCTGAAGTTGCTGGCTTTCATGAGTTGCTGGAAAATAGTTGTACGGGTTCTTTTGCTGCATTTGAAGATGGTTCACAAGGGGTTTAGGGGAGGTTTTCTGTCTGCACTGTGACTTGGTGCTGAGTCTGGAGTTGAAGCTGAATCTTTGGAACATATGCAATCATATGTTAGTTTTCTCTTCTGGTTGGCATCTTGCCAATCATATGTTAGTTTTTCCCTTTGGTCCTTGCTAGCATTTTCTCGTGGTTCGAGCTTTCCAACTATGTTTGGTTGCTTGTGCTCCGTTTTGATGTTGTGCTTTGGTCCTTTTAATCTTTGTAATTTGTTTCCAAAGATTAATAAAATCTTTTTGCCGTGCAAAAAAAAAAGAGAGAGGGGCCCTTGGCCAGGGCATTTTCCAGAACTAAAGAAGAGTGGTACCATACATCATATATCTCTATTTCAGGGGAGTTTCTGGGTGTTTGAAAGCCTATTATTTGCATTTTCTGATGCAAGAAGCATGTGGACTAGAATGGCGTAAAACAAGGACAATCACAAATAATAATTGAGCCGGAGATACTCTCTCCTTGAATTTCCGTTCATCAAATAACAACTAATTAGTCCTAAGGCTCACAATAGCTTTTATAGGGTCGTGGAAACCTTAGACCAATAAGGAAAACAAAATACTTAAGGTCTTGATTGCAAATCAAGTCTTAATAATTAAAAGAAATACAAAAATTGCCAAAAACGGAAAATTTTAATTCGACTAGAAAATCAAAAACTAGAAAGAATTCTCCCACCGTTCCAAAAATAAGTTTCCCTTTTGGGACTGTTGCCATTTTCAACGGCTTATATATCTTTTAATTTATACCAATTTTCATAATTTTGAATTTTTTTGGGACTGTTGAATATGGCACCCAATCCCAAAAAAGACACTTATTTTGGAATGGAGATAGTATAAGATTGCTAAAACAGACGGCAATGAAAGCGAAATTTCCTGCTAAAAGTTAATTATAAGTGAATCAATTATTTCCATGCAAAGTGGTAGCTAGCTCTTGCGGTAGAGTTCTTTGATGCCCCACACTATATCCTAGGATCGAGACTCATTCCTCCTTCCACCCATGGGAGGAGGGGGCCCTGCTGTGCAACGGTGCCATGTAGACCAAACGGGCCCGTTAGTAGGCGCAACCAAAGTGGTTTGCCAAATGTGATCCTGTGGGACCCATTTTTGAGTTCTACGCAAACGATCCGAACCGTTAAATAATTTTAAAATAATTATTCAGGTGGTATTGAAAAAAATCAGACTCATTGGATATTTTTACAGAATTAATCTAATTCGTTTGATTTTAATTCAGAATTGAGAATCCTATAGTTTGAAAGAATCTTGAAGAAAATTTATACTCTCTCCGTTCCAAAATAAGTGTCCACTACGAAAAGTTGTTCCATTTTTTAAATCAAAAAATTTAGTACTTCCATTTACCATTTTCAAACTTTTTTGCACCAAATTAAAGTACTCATTGAGTACTTTAATTCGATGCAAAAAAATTCGAAACACGATACACGGAAGTACTTGGCTCGTTCAGATGAGTATCTAGTAAAAAAATTATCATGTTCATCTTTGGAATGAACAGTTAAATCGTTATATAATTAAAAGTATTTTGGTGAGAGCGCCTAGTTACATCCTAAAAAGACCGCAAAGATACTTGAGTTACTTATTTCTCTGAGTTTTCTCTTCATCTAATGTTGGCATCTTTTGTTTTACAACTTTCTAAAATAAGAGTTACACTTTCACGAACGATTGTAAAGTAATTTGCAATGTTTCAAATAAGGAGGATTTAAGTAGTTCTATTGACCTATTGTATTGTCCTTAATGCATCTCCATGATATAAATTAAAGAGTTGTAATAAGCATTGGGCACGAATATGTGGATATTTTTAGGCAGAGAGATGACCGCTTAATATTATTTTGAATACTAGATAGCGTGTTCAAATGCTTGTAAGTGATGCTTGATTGCTTGTAATATTTCTAAAAAAATGCCTATATTTTTGAAGTACTTACATTTTCCATATGTAATATATTCTCCGTTGGAGGCTTGGTTCATCTGCCGGTTTTCATTGTTGGGTGTTACCGGCCTTGGGGTTTAACGGCAAGGGGTGGCCAGTCTGCTATTGGTGGTGGCATGAACGGCGGTAGAGGTTGTTGGAGGTTTTTGGCGGATGCATGTTCCTTTTTTAGAGTTTAATTTGGTTTGGGCTTTGCCCATTGGGTGTTTTAGACTTTTGTGCTTAGCCTATTGGATATTTTTTGGGCTTTGTCCCATTAGGCGTCGTTTGGATGATGTACAAGGGACCCCGACTAAATAGCCGGGGTGATGAGGAGTTTAACCCATGCTTTTGTTGAGTGGAGGAGTATGGATCACACACTTTTCATGTATGAAACTCACAAAGAGATTAAACAAACACACTCTGATTTTATTGATGTTCTCTTACTCCACTCTTGATGAAAAACTTAACAGATTACACACCTATTTATAGGTATTACAAGAGGAAAAAACAAATACATGATAAACTCATATTTAATGCAAATCACAAAACGAATCACGGAAGCACAAAAAGTCTTCGCCTGATATTTCAATAGTAACCCACGTTTTTTGTTTGGGCTGCTGAGAACCCACTTGGTTCTCTCAAGTTTATCTTTTTTCTTTATCCCCCCTTAAACTTGAGTCTGGGGGTTTCTTCATTCCAAGCATTGTCTTCATCCTGATGAAGGCTTCATGCTTGAGAGGCTTCGTGAAAATATCAGCAGCCTGATCATATGTCCTGCAAGAAATTAGCTCCACTTCTTTGGATTTCACATGCTCCCTGATGAAATGGTAGCGTGTGTCGATATGCTTGCTTCTTTCATGATGCACTGGATTCTTTGCTAGTGCGATTGCGGAGCGGTTGTCGACATAGATCTCTGTGGGATTTTCTTGAGAAATTCCCAAGTGATTCAACATATTCCGGACCCATATAGCATGACACACAGCCGAGCTGGCTGCTACATACTCAGCTTCACAAGACGATAGCGTCACTATCGCTTGCTTCTTCGATGACCATGTGAAGGCTGTATCCCCGAGAAAGAAAGTAAATCCGGTAGTACTCTTTCTTTCATCCAAGTCTCTTCCCCAATCACTATCTGAATAGCCGCAAAGTTTGAAGTTTTCAATAGTTGTGTAAAATAGTCCATCATTGACTGTACCCTTGACATAGCGCAAAATTCACTTGGCTGCATTCAGATGGGATCGGTCAGGTATCTCCATGTATCGACTGATAAGACCAACACCATATAGTATGTCTGGTCTTGTGCATGTCAGGTAGCGAAGGCTTCCTACCAAACTCTTGAAATATGTTGGATCAACATTGCCGACCTCGCTCTTTCTGAGTTCCACTCCACTTTCAACTGGAGTAGTCACTGGATTACTTTTCTCCATGCCAAAACGCTTGAGGATGCTTTCGGCGTATCCAGCTTGAGAGATGAAAATGCCGTCATCTCCCTGTATCACTTCGATTCCAAGAAAGTGTGCCATCAGTCCGATATCTGTCATCTCGAACTCTCGGACCATACTCTGTTTGAAAGAGTCAAACATAGCTGGATTGTTGCCTGTGAAAATCAAGTCATCAACATACAGGCATACATACAGTAAGCTTCCATCAGCTTCTTTCTTCATATAGAGTGCATGCTCGTAAGGGCACTTCTCGAATCCATTCTTTTGGAAGTATGCATCGATCCTTGTATTCCATGCACGAGGCGCTTGTTTCAATCCATACAACGCCTTCTTCAACTTGTACACTTTGTCATAGTGTCCTTCCTTCACATAACCAGGTGGCTGCTCTACATAAATTTCCTCCTCCAGAAATCCATTGAGAAAGGCAGTCTTGACGTCTAATTGGTAGATCTTCCATCTGTGCTAAGCAGCTAATGAGATCATCATCCTGATCGTCTCCATCCTGGCAACAGGGGCAAAGACTTCGCCATAGTCTATACCTTCCCTCTGTTTATAGCCTTTAGCTACGAGCCTAGCCTTGTATCTCTGAACTTCTCCTTGAGCATTCTTCTTTGCCTTGTAGACCCATTTGACACCAATGGTCTTATAGCCTTCTGGAAGATTTGTCAGCTCCCATGTTTTGTTTTTCTCTATGGATTGAATCTCTTCGATCATCCATAGCCTTCCTCCATTGGTCTTCTTGGTTAGCCTCATTGAAGCTAACTGGATCACAAGTCATTTGCAGACAGAACATTGTGAAGTCTGCATCCAACGGATCTGTATTACGATATAGATCATCCAGGCTTCGTGTTCCTCTAGGCCTCATGTCAGAAAGCTCTTCTGTAGCTGGTGAGGATGGTTCACCTCTTTGTGGTGAAGGGAAACCACGAGACGGTGATGGCTGCTCTTCTAATCTTCTAGGTACCTCCCTGGTCTGTACCTGTTCTTCATCTTTAATAGTTAGCTCTATATTCCTGGTAGCTTCTGTTTGATCCCAGCTCCAGGATTCATTTTCCTTGAAAATGACATCTCTGCTATATATCACCTTCTGAGTGACGGGATTGTATAGCTTGTATCCCATCGTCCAGTCACCGTATCCAATAAGGATACACTTCACTCCTTTGTCTTCAAGTTTAGTTCTGTTTGCCTCTGGAACTTTTGCGTAGGCAATACAACCAAACACTCTGAGATGGGCCACACTTGGCTTATAAGTGGTCCATGCTTCTTGTGGTGTCTTTGACTTCAGACTCCTCGTAGGACATCTGTTAAGTAGATAAACTGCACATTGAACTGCTTCAGCCCAAAATCTCTTGGGCAGATCTTTTATCCTTCAGCATGCTTCTCGCCATGTTAAGGATGGTGCGATTCTTCCTTTCAGATACGCCATTTAGCTGAGGAGTAAAGGCTGGTGTACATTGGTGTTTGATTCCTTGCTGCCTAAGGAAACCATCAAACTGATCTCCAGTGTATTCTCCACCTTGGTCTGACCGCAACATTTTGATGTAGTAGCCGCTTTCTTTCTCCACAAGAGCTTTGAAGTTCCTGAACTTCTCGAATACTTCTGACTTTCGCTTGAGAAAGTATACCCATGTCTTCCTGCTGTAGTCGTCGGTGAACGTGAGGAAGTATCTGTTCTGTCCGTTTGAGATTGGCTTCAACGGACCACACACATCTGTGTGTACTAGCTCGAGCGGCATACTTGCTCTCCAATCAACTTGCTTCCCAAAACTGTTGCGGTGTTGTTTGCCAAAAACACAATTTTCGCATACCTCATTTGGATGTTGGATATGAGGTAAGCCTTTGACCATCTTCTTATTTACCAACATCTTCAAGCTTTCAAAGTTGAGATGTCCATATCTGCGATGCCATATCCAGTCTTTGTCGTTGATAATGGCATTGAGGCACTTTGGCGTATCGTGAAGAACAGTTAGCGGAAACATCCTGTTCTTCGCCATCTTTACTCGAGTAACCAGCTTCCCTCGAGCATCTGTGATCGTCAGTTGCATATCCTTCAGGCTAATTTGATAGCCTTTCTCCAGGAGTTGTCCAAGACTAAGTATATTAGTCTTCATGTCTGCAACATAGTAGACATTGGAGATGAATGCATGATCTCCATTCTTCCGTTTGATCACAATATTTCCTCTCCCTTGAACTGGGACTTTGGAGAGGTCGCCAAAAGAGATATCTCCCTGAACCCTTTCATCAAGTTCAGTAAATAGCTGCCTTGAGCCAGTCATATGATTACTGGCTCCGGAATCAAGAAACCATGTACCTTGATACTGTTCAGTGGAACTGTGCGCCATGAGACTCATTGAATCTCCTCCTACTGGCTCCTTGTCTGCATAGTAGGCCATTTCGCCAACTTGATTTGATGCTGGCCTTCCTCTGCATTCTTTCATGTAGTGACCATACTTCTGGCAGTTGTAACATTGAACGTTGCTTTTGTCAATGTTCGGTCGGTTGTTGTAACCACCTCTTTTTGCTTGTCCTCCACCTCTGTTGCTGCTTTGTTGTCCACGACCACCTCCTTTTGAAGAATGATTCTGATTTCCTCCTTTGAAAACTCCTTTGCCTCCTTTACCTCTGAAATTTGAACTTCTAGAGCCTCTCCCATGAGAACCATAGCCTCGTCCTTTCTGGGATGTCCCCCCTTGCTCGTGCCTGTCTTCGTTGAGGGACAGCTTCATCTGTAGAGCCTACTCCACGGCTCTATCATCATCTCTGTGTAACTTTTGTTCGTGGGCTTGTAGCGAGCCCACAAGTTCTTCGACAGACATGGTTGTTACATCTTTCAGCTCTTCCAGCATAACAACAATGAAGTTGAATCTTGGATCCAACGATCGGAGAATCTTCTCGATAACTCTCGTATCTGTGAGAGCTTCTCCGTTTCTTCTCATCTGGTTTGCAACCGTCATGATTCGACCATAGTACTCAGAAATGGATTCTGAGGGTTTCATCCGTAAAGACTCGAATTCGCCTCGTAGAGATTGAAGGCGAATCCTCTTTACTTTGTCGGCACCTTTGTATGTCTTCTGCAGCGTCTACCAAATTTCTTTGGAAGATGTAGCGGAAGCGATGATCTCAAACGTCATCTCATCAAGTCCTTGGTAGATGATGGACCTGGCTTTGCAATCCTTCTTTCGCTCGGCACGAAGCGCTGTTTTCTGTTCCTCCTTCAAAACTGCTTCTGCTTCTTTTGAGGCAGGTTCCTCATACCCATTTTCAACTATCTCCATGACTTCTTGAGCACCCAATAGTGCTTTCATTTGAATGGACCAATTATCATAATTGTCCTTGGTGAGCTTTGGAATAAGCGCTGGAGATGTTCCGTTGGCCATGGGTTAAGGTTTTTTCTTTTCGGAAGTGGGGTTGATATTTTTAGGGAAGAAAAAGAATTTTATAAGTGGACAGGGACAAAAGTGAAAAGAATTTGGTTGTTGGAGCTT
Source organism: Vaccinium darrowii (assembly GCA_020921065.1). Taxonomy (NCBI): domain Eukaryota; kingdom Viridiplantae; phylum Streptophyta; class Magnoliopsida; order Ericales; family Ericaceae; genus Vaccinium; species Vaccinium darrowii. The sequence continues at coordinate 1,565,237 of CM037159.1, read as the reverse complement.
GGATGGGATAAGGTAAATGTGAAGGGGGTAGACTGCAATTTCTTCTCTGAGGGGTCAAAGTGAGACCTTTAAAATTTCTAGACTTTGACTCAATATCTACACAAGTCCAGGGAGTGGACTGCAATTTTCCCTTTGGTAGGCAGATTGCCTTAATGAGAATGCCTTTTCTTTTCTTTTTTTTCGATGAAAACAAAGGAGGGGACAGGCTTTCAATGACCGACTTATTGGTTTGAGCAATTCATGCCTAATTATGAGGTTCTGCAAGAGAAGATAAATACCAAGGAAGATGTATTTGCTCCGGTCGGCAAAATTTGAGAAAATCAGCTGCAGCGTCTGATGTTGCGGGTTTGTTTCTGCTCACGGCTGGGCACACCGGAGATGAGGGAGAAACCACCAGTGGAAGCGTCTGTGAGAGTTCACTCTCAAAAAACTTCAGGTGCCGCGTGTAGGCTACGTCGCCATCGGACTGTGATGAGACTTTCACCACTGAACTCGTCAAGGCAAGTCTACTTCTCAAATCAAAAAATTGATTTTTTGTAGACTTTAATTTTGGACCCGTGTTGGCTGTCTCCGCCAATGCACGAGCTCCAATCTTCAACTCTCAAAAATGATTTTTGTTCACTTTGAGAAAAATAGCCGTGAATGATATTTTTCAACCAATTCGGATTATTTTTGGACCGATTGGCTCTGATACCAATTTGTTGAGTGGAGGAGTATGGATCACACACTTTTCATGTATGAAACTCACAAAGAGATTAAACAAACACACTCTGATTTTATTGATGTTCTCTTACTCCACTCTTGATGAAAAACTTAATAGATTACACACCTATTTATAGGTATTACAAGAGGAAAAAACAAATACATGATAAACTCATATTTAATGCAAATCACAAAACGAATCACGGAAGCACAAAAAGTCTTCGCCTGATATTTCAATAGTAACCCACGTTTTTTGTTTGGGCTGCTGAGAACCCACTTGGTTCTCTCAAGTTTATCTTTTTTCTTCAGCTTTGGCAACCAAAAACGCCCCCCGACTAAATAGCCGCCGGCTAAATAATCAGGGGCAAGCCGGACTAAATATAATTCCAATTATTATATTGGTTATCAAAATCCTGCCTCAGCTGTGAGAGAGAAAAAAAATTTGAATTCAAAGTTGTTATGAACTATTGGTTATCAAGTTTATTTATTTATTTATTTAATTTAATTTTTTTATAGTAATCAGATTCACACGGAAGACAAGCATCAAAGGAACTCCAAAACTGGAGTATTGCTCTCCAGTTCGTTAATTTGGTTCTCAATAGAGTGGTAACATTTTTATAAAATAAGATCAGTTTTGGTGCTATTGTTTGACTAGGAACAATGAAAAAAAAGAAAGAATTGTAATAAAAATTAACGAACATGTTTCGATGATATGTACATAAAAAAAAAAATGCACAGTTTGGTTAAACACTTTATAAAAATGTTGGGGGGCGTTTTAGCTAAAAGAAAAAACCTGCTTTAGCTAAAAAAAAAATTTGCTTAGCTAATAAAATCGTGAGTAGGAGTTTGGCCAATTATGGCAAACAAAAATTGAAGTAGTTAAAATATTTACCACAGTAGCAGTTTGGTTAAATTATGGCAAAAAAAAAAAAAAAATCATTTTTTGTATTTATATAATTATTTAAATGCATGGGCATTGACAAGGGTAAAATAGTCGTTTACATCATCACCCTCTTCATCCCTCCTTTTTCATCCCTCATCCAAACCATGGACTATTTAATCCTCCCTTTTTCACTGTGGGCCCACCCTTCTTATTTAATCACCCCGACTATTTTATCACCCCTTACTATTTAATCCCTCTCAAACTAATACTTCATCCAAACGGGCCGTTAGGAGCCGATTGGATGCGGTAAAACGGAGCCGGCTAACTTATCTGCCCGTAAATATTTTGGAAAATGCTACACTACACGCCCCTTATTTGGTTTTGTATAATCTATAAAAGATACGATTTTTTTTTTTTTTATAAAAGTTACGAGGCAAACCAAAATGTTACGAATCATATTGCTAAAAAGTTACGAAAAACTAAAAAATGCTACGATTGCTGATGAGGTGGAGCAATTTGGACCATACAATAGGAGCATATGGTACACACCTTTAAGGCTTTAATTGGTGTGTACTATAGCCATTTCTAAATATTTTAATTATGGAAAATGCTAACGCGCGGGGGCCATAGTGCACCCATTAAGAATACAAAAAAGTACATTTTAAAAGTACATCTTTAAGTGTACTTTAACGTACAATTATACTTTTAAAGTGTATTTTTTTGTACAAGTGAGACCCACAAAGTGTACTTTTTGTACTCTTAATGGGTGCACTATGGCACCCGTTAGCATGACCCTTTAATTATTAGTAGGCGTTAATGATCGAATGGATGATCAATTGCTTCTTCTGAAACCATATCAAATTCCTTAGAGCCTTCTAACCTAAAACCAATTGATATTAGGTGGAGTAAAAATTCTAGATCCTATTAACTGAACTTGGACACTAAGGTGAGCGAAGTGTATTGAAGTCTAACAGTGCCCCTCGTTTAAAGTTTGAATCCACGTGGAAGCATCTTGCCAATCATATGTTAGTTTTTCCCTTTGGTCCTTGCAAGCATTTTCTCGTGGTTCGAGCTTTCCAACTATGTTTGGTTGCTCGTGCTCCGTTTTGATGTTGTGCTTTGGTCCTTTTAATCTTTGTAATTTGTTTCCAAAGATTAATAAAATCTTTTTGCCGTGCAATTGACTCGGGTGAAAACTGAGGTAGATGATCAGGCAACCCTCCTGTGCACCAACACTTTTCTTCACTGTTCAAAATTTTTATTGGGGCAATTTGTAAACCTAAGACTGGCTAGTTACATTTGATAAGATTTAGTCAGCTGTTTGGTTTTTCTTTATTCGTGCGGTTGTTAGCCCAAATGTTTTCTTAGAAAAACATAATTGATTTTGATGATAACAAGCATATTTAGTTAAAAATGAAATATAATTAATATTGTGAGATTTGATGCTCATTTGAATAATTGTTTATTTTGTAGGATTTGGTTGATGAGCATATAGAGAGGTTCTACACCAAATCACTACTCCAATAGCCAAGATTTTAAATCAAAAGGAAAAAGATTAAGGACAAATCTTTTCCTATATTTTGGACACCAAAGATCATGGAAATTCAAAGGCATGAATCATGGAATGGAGCCAAATGAATTTCAAACGGCTAGTAGAGCAAATGGAATGAATATATAATCTTCCTTGGTTCAACGGCTATACAGCAAAAAGGAAGGGATTGTTTTGACAATCATTTGATTCAATTAAGGCCATAATACAAGGATTGAATGGCTTAATTATTTTCCTACTTGGTTCAAACGGCTACTTCAGGAAATTGTTTGGATATGTTTTTATCAAGGGTATAAAGTATTGGGTGGCTTATTTCCATATATATAAAGTGACAGCCAACGTTCATATTTTTGAAGAATAAAAAGGGACCAAGTTGAAGAGAAAGTGGTGCAGTAAATTGGAAAAGAAAGGATCATTATTTGAGCTTCAAAGTTGTTTATTTTTTTGGAGGAAAAATTAGAGTTTAATTTTTTGTTTATCACACTTTTGAGAGTGTTTGATTTGTGAGATTTCATTGTAAAAGGGAGTGTGACTCCTTGTGAGAGTTTATCTTTTTGTGAGTGATTTTGGAGAGAAAATCACTCGGTTAGGTGTGACTAGCACCAGAGTGAAAACTAGTTGGGTTAGGTGTGACTAACACCGGAGTAAAAAATAGTTGGAGCAATTAGGTATAAATTGCTCGTTGTAAAGGTTTCTCTAGCACCCGCGAAGCTAGAAAGTGTTACTATTGGAGATAGTGCAGCAAATCCCAAGTTGGACACTTGGGGAGTGGACTAGGCTGTGAAGTTGCGGACCGAACCACGATAAAATTTTGTGTTTGATCCTCTCTTCTCTATTCTCTTTATTTGCTGTTATTTATTATTGCATGTGTGCTTGAATCAATCTAATTTTATAATTGGGCGTTGCACTTAGTTATTTTAATTCCGCATTATTTTTCGAGGTACACAATTCACCCCCCCTCTTGTGTTGCTATCTGGGCCAACAGTGCGGGAGTCGGAGACATCTTTTCTGTGGCCATGTCCAATTCATTTTGAGGATAGATTTATGAAAATTTTTGTATACTACTATTGACAAACCAGACTTGAATAGTGTTCCTAATTTGATGTAATTCATAATTGTATTATCTTACTGTTTGAAAAAAACACAGAATGGCAGAAATTGCTTGAACACTAATGCTAAAGAGGAAATAATACTATCAGACATGTCATGAAAAAAGGTATACTTACTTTTTTATTATAGCCATACATTCAGAAACATTCCTCTTAGAGATACTCCTGCAATTCTACTTGGCATGTAATACCCGTTCCCGGTATTTAGAATTTAATTCGCAATTTAGAGTGGTGGTGTGATTACACCCAATAATTTTCCATGTGTGGGGTGCATTATTGGTGGGATGATGTCTTGGTCTGGAAAATTCATACGGTTGTTAATTTTACTTTTTGAGAATGTTATTGGATAAACCGAGACCGGGGGTAGTCTCAAAATAATTTATTTGGGCTATGATAAAAATTTTAGAATTTTCTGAGATGGAATCTGGACTGCATGGTCGGAACGGAGCTTGTTTTCGCGGTCGCGGGAGTTCCAGCCGCCTGCTGGAAGTGGAAATTTCTCAATTATGGGAGTGGGTCCTACCCCACCCCCTAAGTCGTCCCTTCTCTCTTTCTTTTCTTCTTCTTTTTGTTTTCTTTTCTTCTTATCCTTTCCATTGTGCTGGGCACAATCAGAGAAGAGAGAGAGGGAGAGAAAGAGAGGGAGACCAGAGGAGAGAAAGAAGAAGAAGAAGAAGAAGAAGAAGAAGGAAATAGAGGAAGGAGGAAAGACCGGAAAAATTGGGGAAATCCCAAAATTAAGGTATGGGTTGGAGTTTAATTTCCAAAATTCTTGGATTATGTTGTTTATTTACAAGTTAATCAAGTGTTTTGTACCTCATAAGAGTAATTTGAGGTGTGTTTTTATGAAATTCGTGGAAGGAAGGTGAGGGATTTCACTAGCTAATTTTATGAAAATCAATCTGCCATGGCCTTGGCCGAATTTTTAGATGTGGTTTCTGAGTTCGTAATTTTCTGGAAATTTAACTGTAGGTACCCATATGAGTTCTAGACCTTGTGTTAAATTTTAGTGATTTTATGAGAAGTACAGAAAATATGAAAAATGTTTTACCGAGCTGTTGTCGGGTTCGCGTCTGTGCAGACAGCACTGACACTCTTTGGGAAAACGGTTATAACTTTTAGCTCGGGTATCCGATTGGTACACCGTCTTTTGATTATGAAACTAGACTTGTAAGGCTTTCAGAATTGATAGGCCTTGTAGCTTGATTATTTCCCAGTAATAGCAGTTTTTAATTTGAAGTTGGAGGAAAATCTGTTTTGGGAAGGTTTTAGCAGGTTCTGGGCTAGTATGACGGTTGATTAAAAATAGTTGCAGAGCTTAGAAAATTCTGAGTTTTTAGTATGTTGTTTCTACTTGTGTCTATGGTCTACGGTTAAAATGTTGGGATGTTTGGACGGGTGGATTAATTCTATAAATTCGTGGACCGCAAAGGGGTCGAGTTGTCCTAAGTGTGTTGAGCACCTTGCTTGTGTTTGAGCGTAAATTCATGGGATTATCTAAGGTCTTAATTAGTGTCTACCATTGATTGTGTATGATTTTGAGTTAATTGAGGATACGTGTATAGAGGCAGATACGGGCACATCCGGGATGCCGAATACAATAATCAAATCTACCTTTATCTCTGGAGATCGAGGTGAGTGTGTTTGATATATTTATGTTCAATAACATATAACTGAGTTGATGATGTGTTGTTGTAAAGACGGATGTATATTATGTGATGATGTCGTGTTGTTGTGAAGATGGATGTTATCATGCTAATAGGTGTTTTAGCTGCTGATGATGTATTGTTATGAAGACGGATGTATGTCATGTGATAATGACGTGTTGTTGTGAAGATGGTTGCTATCATGCTAATAGATGTTTTAGCTGTGGATATGCATGTATGATGTGTGTGAAAGATGGTATCTACGAAGGGGCTGTGGATTGAGTTACACAGTGACCTAGGATACGTTGTATATTGTGTGTGAAAGATGGTATCTGCGAAGGGGCTGTGGATTGGGTTGCACCGCGAGTACGTTGTGTCGGCTAGCTACCGGTGACAACGAGCGGGGTGTGCTCCCACAGTGACCTAGGATACATAGGATGTGGCAGACGTGCCACTTGCATGTGATTGGTTTTATACGTGTTGAAAGTTGTTGTATAATGATGTTGTGTTTTGAATGATGGTTTGGTTGATGTATAACGTTGTTGTGTTTTGGCATGTTGATTTGGTTGTATTTTATTGAGCATATCTATGTCTCACACACTCTGGATTTCCTTTATGGTTTTCTAGAAAGCAGGAGCTGTAGAGGGGGTCCACTACCGGTCAGCGTTGGGTTATGAAGTTGGTGTCGAGTGAATTTTGGACATGTTGTCATCTAGTGCTTTTATGGTTTGTAATATAAAGCATTTTGAGTTTATGTAAAGCTTAAGTTGTTTCTGAGTAGACAGTTGTGGGTGTTGAGTTAGTGATTTAATGTTGGCACTTATGTGATGAAGTCTTCCGCTGTGTTGTTAATATAAGGGTGTATTAAGTTGAAGTTGAGTGATTGTGTTGGAATGCCACGTGGCTGCACCGGTTCGGGCCCACCATGGGTGCCGTTTCCGGGACGGGGCGTGACAGCTTGGTATCAGAGCTAGTACGTTCTAGACTCTGTGTCGAGAGTCGGCTGGGGGGTTATGGTAGTGGACCATGGGAGTTTTGTGTATGTTAAAAAGAGGATTAGTGGTTGACTAACGTGTTAGTTATATCTACAACTTGTGTTTGCTGTTGGTTGTTTTAAGTTGTTGAAACAGGTTTTTGAGAAATGGATTCAGAGCGTGCGATTTATGTTCTGAATGTTGCATTTAGTGGTGATGAGTTTGGGACAGAGGTGTTCCTTGTTTTCGTGTTGGTGTGAAGGACAGGAGGTGCAACATGAGTAAGTTAATTTGTTTGACCCAAATGCTTGAATTTTGAAGATTGTGTTGGGATTGACAGAGAAAATGCTCAGTGTTGGAGCTACAAGAGAAAATTATGTTTCCAGTAATTAAGGTGAGTAAATATTTTCTTCTTTTGTCGTGGTGATTTAAGAATGACATGGTGGATTGATTTGAAGAGTGCCTGGCCAGCACACTTCAAAACAAACCTCTGATGTCACTCTATTATCGCGAGTGGGTGGATGAATGTATGTAAAGAAGTACATGCGGTAAAGTAGGTGTCGATGTATATAGCGCAATTGTGTATTTACTATGGAAATGTGTGTTCTTGCAATTTGAATGATGTGCTAAATGCTTAATGTCATCAGAATCGAGGACATGGTGCTGAAGTTAGAGAATTTATTGAAATTATTAGTCCAATAAAAAATATAAAATCGGTTGGAAGATGTGCTGCGTATTTTCAATAAGATAGACCGATGAAAATAGACTGATGATGAGGAATTGTATACACATGTTGATTATAACTTTGAGAGTTTTGGCGACAGTGGTGAGGATGTGTTAGTCCTGTTGCGGTGTAAATTGTCGGTGGTTGGGTTTTGATGGTTGGAAGTAATATGTGTTTATGTGGGATGATTTTGAACTTTAAGGTTTATCATTTAAGAGGTTACAGGTTTTGTGGTGAACGTGATAGTTGTATTGGTTCTATGAGAACTAGCATATAGTGTTGTTTATCTATGGAGAGATTGATGTGGAAGATTATGTTTAGGGAGTTAGTTGTTGGATGTGAGATTTGATGGTGAGATGTTTCGCCTAATAATCTGATTTGTGAGTTTGGGGAGAGTTGGGAATCGCGCTTTATGCGATGAAATTTATTGGAGAATATAATCAGGTGCAAGTGATGATAATGTGTGTAGTGTTTGCAAAGGTTGGATAAATAGTTGTGAGTGGCAGATATGGAAAAAAAAATTGTTTAAGGGTTGTTTGAGGAGTCCAACAGGATTTGGACTTTTATCTATCCTTGGTATCCAAAATATTGTGAGGGTGTTATAGTTTTAAAAGTAAACTTGAGTATGTGAATTGACAAGCTGAGAGGAATCAGATGTTGGGTGTGGTGAATAGAACTATAAATGGGTTTAGGTGAATTGTGATATTGTGGATTGTAGCAGATGAAGTTGTTAATATTGTATTTTGGAATGAGGATTTGTTTATAGATGGCTGTTTGGTTATTGTGAGAGGGTTGTACAGGATAAGAAGATTGAGTAGGATTTTTGCTCTAGTTGGATTGTTGATCATGATACTTGTATTATTTTTGTGGTTATGTCATAGTAAGGTGAAGGTGTATGACTTTTACATGTAGTGAGTGTAAGTTGAGGTTATTTCGGGTGAAAGATGTTGTATATGGAAACAGTGAGCCATAGAGTGGTTGTGAAATTCCTCGATGTTTAAGTATATTTCTATTAGCTGGTATTATGAAATTCGGGGGCAAGAACGAATAAGGTTTTAGATATGTGGTCTGTTAAGATGATTACGATGTGATAGAGTTGCAATTTATTTGTTGGTTGTTTGTTTCCAGTATTAAGTGCAAGATAATTTTGAAGATTTTGTTGTTCGATAGGCCTAAAATTATTTCATGTGTTAGTGGGAAGTATAAAAAAAAATTGTTTGTGGCTATGTTTTGAGTGGAGCAATGCACCCAAGAGTAAAGTGTTTGATTGACTGGCAACCATGTATCGAGTGGAAACTGTAGTTCGAATATTAAATTGAGGAACATTAAGCGATCCAATTATGTGTATTTGTTGTTGAGGCAGAGTTGAACCAGAATTTATAGAATTGTATGCTGCTTGTTACATTTTGAATAGAGTGTTTGAGGAAGCGAAAAAAAAAAAAAGTTTTGGGTAAGCTAGAGGTTGTGCTGAAAAAAAAAAATTTGTTGATGTTCAAGAATAAAGTTGTGTTTTATGCGATAAATTTTAATTGGGAAGATGATGTACAAGTTGTCAAAATTCGTGAGGCTTTGTAAGGGAGAAAATGTAGAACGCCGATTTGTTGGGATGATGTGGGCGAAAGGAGTATGTTGGTACGAGAGATGGAAAGACAAAGAGCCGAGGGGCAAACGTTGGATTCAGAGTTAGTACAACAAACAGCTGATGGAGTTAGGTTGATAAGAGAACGGTTGAAAATTGCACAAGGCCAACAGAAGAATTACGCGGATAAGTGAAGACGGGAATTGGAGTTGGTGTTTGGTGAATTTGTAGTTGCTAAAATACACTGGACCGTATGAGATTATTGAGAGTGGAGGTTGCGACTTGTAGTTGGTTTTACAGGTTGTGGTTCTAGGTTGTAAAGAGCAAGTCTGTGTTCCGAGGCATCGGTTTACATGAAACTATGGTGGTGAAGGCTTATGTTGAAGGATTTATGTGGGGAGACGAGAGGTTGGTATATTTGTGGTATCACATTTGTTGTCGAGAGATAGATTGTATTTCGGGGACGAAATTTCTAAAGGGGGGGAGAGTTGTAATACCCGTTCCCGGTATTTAGAATTTAATTCGCAATTTAGAGTGGTGGTGTGATTACACCCAATAATTTTCCATGTGTGGGGTGCATTATTGGTGGGATGATGTCTTGGTCTGGAAAATTCATACGGTTGTTAATTTTACTTTTTGAGAATGTTATTGGATAAACCGAGACCGGGGGTAGTCTCAAAATAATTTATTTGGGCTATGATAAAAATTTTAGAATTTTCTGAGATGGAATCTGGACTGCATGGTCGGAACGGAGCTTGTTTTCGCGGTCGCGGGAGTTCCAGCCGCCTGCTGGAAGTGGAAATTTCTCAGTTATGGGAGTGGGTCCTACCCCACCCCCTAAGTCGTCCCTTCTCTCTTTCTTTTCTTCTTCTTTTTGTTTTCTTTTCTTCTTATCCTTTCCATTGTGCTGGGCACAATCAGAGAAGAGAGAGAGGGAGAGAAAGAGAGGGAGACCAGAGGAGAGAAAGAAGAAGAAGAAGAAGAAGAAGAAGGAAATAGAGGAAGGAGGAAAGATCGGAAAAATTGGGGAAATCCCAAAATTAAGGTATGGGTTGGAGTTTAATTTCCAAAATTCTTGGATTATGTTGTTTATTTACAATTTAATCAAGTGTTTTGTACCTCATAAGAGTAATTTGAGGTGTGTTTTTATGAAATTCGTGGAAGGAAGGTGAGGGATTTCACTAGCTAATTTTATGAAAATCAATCTGCCATGGCCTTGGCCGAATTTTTAGATGTGGTTTCTGAGTTCGTAATTTTCTGGAAATTTAACTGTAGGTACCCATATGAGTTCTAGACCTTGTGTTAAATTTTAGTGATTTTATGAGAAGTACAGAAAATATGAAAAATGTTTTACCGAGCTGTTGTCGGGTTCGCGTCTGTGCAGACAGCACTGACACTCTTTGGGAAAACGGTTATAACTTTTAGCTCGGGTATCCGATTGGTACACCGTCTTTTGATTATGAAACTAGACTTGTAAGGCTTTCAGAATTGATAGGCCTTGTAGCTTGATTATTTCCCAGTAATAGCAGTTTTTAATTTGAAGTTGGAGGAAAATCTGTTTTGGGAAGGTTTTAGCAGGTTCTGGGCTAGTATGACGGTTGATTAAAAATAGTTGCAGAGCTTAGAAAATTCTGAGTTTTTAGTATGTTGTTTCTACTTGTGTCTATGGTCTACGGTTAAAATGTTGGGATGTTTGGACGGGTGGATTAATTCTATAAATTCGTGGACCGCAAAGGGGTCGAGTTGTCCTAAGTGTGTTGAGCACCTTGCTTGTGTTTGAGCGTAAATTCATGGGATTATCTAAGGTCTTAATTAGTGTCTACCATTGATTGTGTATGATTTTGAGTTAATTGAGGATACGTGTACAGAGGCAGATACGGGCACATCCGGGATGCCGAATACAATAATCAAATCTACCTTTATCTCTGGAGATCGAGGTGAGTGTGTTTGATATATTTATGTTCAATAACATATAACTGAGTTGATGATGTGTTGTTGTAAAGACGGATGTATATTATGTGATGATGTCGTGTTGTTGTGAAGATGGATGTTATCATGCTAATAGGTGTTTTAGCTGCTGATGATGTATTGTTATGAAGACGGATGTATGTCATGTGATAATGACGTGTTGTTGTGAAGATGGTTGCTATCATGCTAATAGATGTTTTAGCTGTGGATATGCATGTATGATGTGTGTGAAAGATGGTATCTGCGAAGGGGCTGTGGATTGAGTTACACAGTGACCTAGGATACGTTGTATATTGTGTGTGAAAGATGGTATCTGCGAAGGGGCTGTGGATTGGGTTGCACCGCGAGTACGTTGTGTCGGCTAGCTACCGGTGACAACGAGCGGGGTGTGCTCCCACAGTGACCTAGGATACATAGGATGTGGCAGACGTGCCACTTGCATGTGATTGGTTTTATACGTGTTGAAAGTTGTTGTATAATGATGTTGTGTTTTGAATGATGGTTTGGTTGATGTATAACGTTGTTGTGTTTTGGCATGTTGATTTGGTTGTATTTTATTGAGCATATCTATGTCTCACACACTCTGGATTTCCTTTATGGTTTTCTAGAAAGCAGGAGCTGTAGAGGGGGTCCACTACCGGTCAGCGTTGGGTTATGAAGTTGGTGTCGAGTGAATTTTGGACATGTTGTCATCTAGTGCTTTTATGGTTTGTAATATAAAGCATTTTGAGTTTATGTAAAGCTTAAGTTGTTTCTGAGTAGACAGTTGTGGGTGTTGAGTTAGTGATTTAACGTTGGCACTTATGTGATGAAGTCTTCCGCTGTGTTGTTAATATAAGGGTGTATTAAGTTGAAGTTGAGTGATTGTGTTGGAATGCCACGTAGCTGCACCGGTTCGGGCCCACCATGGGTGCCGTTTCCGGGACGGGGCGTGACATGGCAACATGACAAAATGTTCATGATCAAAGGGGGTTTATTTAATACTCCATCCGTCTCAAATTGTTGGTCCTATTCGGATTTCAATGCAATTTAACTGTTCATATCTTTCAATTTATATGAACAGTTTAAAAATTGTATTGAAATCCGAACAGGACCAACCAAATTTAGGACAGAGGGAGTAACACTGATGATGAATTCAATAATGGTAATGACAAAATAGACTAAGCCCAAACAGAAAGCTATGAACTTCCAAGGAGAAGCAAAATACTGGCGTCTCAGGTAGGCCATATTCTTCGGCCAAAATAACTTGCGATACATGGTGGCTCTGTTGCACGTGTCAGCGTATAAGGGCTCTTCTCCTATAACTTCCTTGACTATATTGTTGAATAGATCGGTGACGTCCTTGCTGGCACCCAACAAATTATTCAGGACTCCAGCCTTTTCGAGCACTTGGACATCTATATCAGAGTTCACGAGCATGTCCATGAGATGAGCAAAGGACGTAAAGTGTAGCGAAATTCTAGGGCAACACTGTTCGAAGGCAATGAAATTCCTGAGGAATAGCTCGGTATCATCATCTACTTCAAGAGGTGGGATTTCGAAACGAGCCCTACGAAACCAACAAAATGGTCCTTCAGGTTCAATGAACTTGACCTTGAACAGATCATTTTCCTTTCCGCGTTCAAACTTGACTCCTGCATAGACCAATTCTGATGCACAAGGCATGGTTTGACTTAATTCTCCCGTTTCTGTTTGATCGCGAGGAAGGTAATCATCATGTATTTTATGGAGGATATGATGGTAGGGCTTAGCATTTCCACTCGGAACAGGTTTAGAACGCATCATGCTTTCAACCAATGGCAGAAACACAAAATCGGTGAGCTTCATGTTATTGTGGATCGGAGCCAGAGTGTGTGCGTATAATTTCTCAAGCACTAAGAATGGAATCTGGTTCTCGAGAAGTACCAAGTCTTTTTGAATGGTGCAGAAAGTTGAATCGTTAACAAAAATTGGATCATCTCGTCTCTGCTTTTTGAATGCAAAACGTTAGTATATCTTCATTTATTTGACAAATTATTTGAAATTTAAGTTACACTTCAACAAAAGTAGCCTAATTAATGCAACGATCTAGAAACAAATTTATTTTTCCTGGCAAATTCTACAAATCTAGCGAGAAAAAACAATTTTTTGTTGACATTTATAAAACAACTAGCGAAGAGAACACATATTCTCGCAGATTACAAAACCTAAATTTTATGGCTTGTAAGTAATTTCCCACGCATATTCTACCGATTAGGTGGGGAGAAAAACTTTATTTTTTATTTTTTATTTATCGTATTTTGGAAATAAAAATGAGAGATTAACGAGGAAAACAAATTCCCCGCCAATTGTGAAATTGTTTTGATTTGTATGTACATATATAGGTAGTATCGCTAAATCCAAAATGGTACTTAGTATCGGCCGGTACCGGTATGGTACCATACTGTACCAGTGAAAAAACCGGTAGTTAAGCCGGTACGAGATTTAAAACCTTAGACAGAACACATTGCCTTTTCTAATGATTACCGAGGATTCAAAATAATATTGTTTTACTCTAATTCTACACAATGCCTTTTCTACATACTTTTTGTAAGGACCAAGTTTCGGATTCCTTTGTTTTGGCAATTCCGTTTGACAAAACACACATTTACATCGAGTTGTAATTTTATTTTATAGAGTGTCTATTTAGGTGTGGAAAGGAATCATCTCTTTATGTAATGGTTGAGAGTGCGGTAGTATTTATTTTAGTGGCAAGTTTAGTAGGTTATTTTACTTGTTCAGAAGTTGCTCAATGACTTGCTCAAGCAACCTGTCAAGCAAATCTGCTGTTCGTTAGTTGCTCGAGCAACTTGGTTCTTGCTTGAGCAACCGCTATGCGCCAATATATTCGCATCAACTAGGTTAAACGAAATTTGAGCAGCCACACTTTATCCTCTGCACTCCTACTCATCCTTAAAACACTTGTGGCGGCTAGGGTTTGTGGAACTTGAAGATCTTTGAAGGCCGGATGCTTAGAGTTCATCTTCAAGGGGTTTAATGCTTCAACAATCAACTTTCAGTTAGAGTTCTTTGGTGGGATTCCGAAAGTATCTAAGGAAGGCTTGTGCGTTTCAAGGCGTTGGCGATCAAGATCACTGGGTGCAGTGTACGTGTGACTCGGCAGGTGATACTTAGAACGTTGTGAGTGATTTACATCGTTTGGATAGGTATATCTGTAACTGCACAATGAGTATAGTGATTTTGATTCCTTCCCGTGGTTTTTTACCCATTTAGGGTTTTCCACGTATATCTCTGTGTTGTGGGTTTTGACTGCTTGCGTAATTTTCTGTTGGTTGATTTGATTAGTGATTCGCATTCATACTGTTAGGGTTTTAACAGATTTTAAGGGAACCCTGGTTTTTCAATTGGTATCAGAGCTAGCTGCTCCTTCCGTTAGGATTTATTTTCCTAGAGCAGATCCATCATGAGTATGAATATGAATCACGTGTCTAGAAATTTGCCTATACTTGATGCTGATAATTTTGATTACTGGAAATCTAGAATAAAGGCTATAATGAGATCTGCAGGTGAAGAAATTTGGGATTCATGTATTGTGGGGTACACTCGACCCATGAAAACAGTAGAGGACAAAGAGGTTAAAAAACCCCAATCTGAGTTATCAGTCGCCGAAAAAGTATTACTTCAGGCTAACAACCGCGCACTTGATATTTTATTTTCTGCTGTTGATATTAATGAGCACAGGAAAATAGCTAACTGTGAAATGGCGAAAGAGGCATGGGACATTCTGGTTACTTGTCACGAGGGAACAGACGTGGTTAAACAGTCTAAGCTGCAAAGGCTTACTACGGAGTTTGAGACCATCAGAATGCAAGAGGAGGAGACATTCAATCAATTTTACTCCAAGCTCATCGCCATCGTCAATAGCTGTGAGAACTTGGGTGAGCCAGTTCCTTCATTTCGTATTATTAAGAAAATTTTACGTTCCTTACCTCCTAGATTTAAAACTCAAGTAACTATGCTGGAAGGTAAGAGAAAATTAAAAGAAAAATCTGTTCAAGAAATAGTTGGGATTCTCCAAACTTATGAGGCTGACCTATTGCAATCTGAACCTGTTCAGCCTAAAATAAAACATTCTGAGACTTCTATTGCTTTTAAAAGTACTCAAAAAAATAAGAAGGGTTCAGATAATGATAGTGATGTCGATTTTGAAGAGATGAAAGTTTTTTTCAAACATTTTAAAAATAGTATGAAAAAGAAAAATGATAAAGAAAAAGGAGAATTTTCTAAAAAAATTAAAAAAGAGGGAAAAGGACCACCTGAGGGACCACAGTGTTTCGAGTGTCATGGTTTTGGTCATTATGCCCTAGATTGTGCTAACAAAAAGAAAAAGAAGGTTTTTGTTGCTCAAACGTGGGATGATAGCGATTCTGATGAATCAAATGAAGAAGAAGGTGGCGAAGAAAATAATGATAGAAACTTTTTGGCTTTTGGAGTTTCTTTAAACCCACAGAGTCTTTCCAAATCGAGTGATTCTGAGACAGATAATAGCGAGCCCGAAAGCTGTGATGATTTAGATGAGGCCAGAGAGGAGTATAACAAACTCCATATTTTTAGTAAAAAATTAATGAAGGTGAATGATAAGCTTTCGAATAAGGTCAAGAGTTTAGAAGTTACTTTAAATGAATGCACTCGAGAGAGGGATGAGAGAAATAAAGAAATTGAGATTCTTCTCGAGAAAAACAAAGCGTTGACTTGTGCCAAGTCTAAGGAGAAAGTAAAGGATGACACAATGACAGGGACCCAAGTGTTGGATCATATTCTTTCCATCCAACGACATCCTAGCGATCGTTCAGGGCTGGGTTATCATGCGACATCTTCAACTCCGCAAATTGGGACAAAAGGGATCAATCATAAAGATAAGAAGAAGAATACTAATGGCATGCAGAACAGGCTCAATTCTCCCGTGGCAAAGAAGCAAACGACAACAGTGGTAAACGGACATCTCAAACGCAAGGAGGTAAAAACTAAAGTTATTGATAAAGCTAAGTCTCAGGTTTTTAATCCTGTTGTTAAATTCATTCCTACTTGTCATTATTGCGGTATGACTGGCCACATTAGACCGAATTGTAGGAAAATGCATGAGTTGAACACTTCACATGATGTATATGTAGCTCATTCTTATGGTCATAATAGTTTTGTGCCAATTTGCCATCATTGTGGAATTAGAGGCCGTATTCGTCCTTACTGTTTTGCCCTTCATGGTTATTATAGGATCCCTCCCCGCTACCATAACATGAATAATCATAGGGAGTACTTTCAAGGGCCTAGACATAAAACTCATTCGCATGCTAATTTTACAAAGGTAAATCCAGCACCCATGACCACTGAAAAGACTAGTGAAAAGGGCAAGACTAGACAGATGTGGGTTCGTAAAATTGATTTCGTATCTCCGGTTGATGATGATCTTGACTCTCTAGATGACTATAGTTCACTTGGAGAGTTTGGCCTTGCCTTTTAAAGGCTAGGTTTGGTTCCATAAACTAGATTTAATTGATCATGCATATCTTAATACCTAGATTTATGGAGTTTTATAGTTATTTCACAGTTGTCTTATTTTAGTTATCTTTGCATTATTTTTTTTAAAAAAAAAATTTCAAAAATATGTCTTGTATCAGTTGTTGTGTGGCTTGAGCATGATAGTCTTTAGTGCGTAGTTGAATATCATTGGATTTTATGAACATGTTCATCCTTATTTTTATTGCACTTCTTTTTGGTATTCTCCCTGCAAGAACATTTGAATGCCAATAAACCATGAGTATCCGACATTCTGTACACTTATTCATGGCTATTATGGATGGTTGACAATTAGGGGTCTTGTTCTCATAAACTTGGTCTGTATCTTGAGATTTCTTTTTGAGATTGACCCGTGGTTAGAATTCCAAATGTGATGTTGAAATCTATCCACCACCATTAATTTGTTTTTTGTCTCCATCTCCCCTTCCAAAATTGAGAGAATGAATGACTTGAGGAAAGGGCTACCTATAGGACAAAAGTCCTAGTAGTGTGAAAGCCGTCGATGATAGTGCAAAATACAATGAAAAAAATATTTCCATCGGTGAGGTTATATAAAAAAATGAGAGTTTATGGAAAATGTGGTATTAGTATTGGACCACTTGCTTAGTAACCGGTTGCATTCGGCTCTATCCAGTCCGGACGGTCGCGTCAAACGGCGAGTGGGGTAAAAGAGAATACTTTGTAAAAAGAATAAAAATTAGAGGTTGAGGGGGAGCTCCACAAGTACTTATCAACAAAAAATCATTGAGGACCTAGCTTGGTTTGACTTCTTGAGGGGGAGTCATCTTGATACTCCTATTGTTCATGAGAATATGGGTCCTAAATTGAGCTAACCTGATATCTAGGCCATGGATGCACACACACACTTTCCTCACATGTCGTTGATCATGGTGTGTTGTATTTCTTCTGCCTTGCATGGTGTTCTATCATCAAGTTGTGCCTTAAAGTTTGGATGTCTTGTTCATCTCATCTCATGATATAATACTTGCGCTAAAACATTCTCATGCTCATATCTTCAAAAATTTTATAATCTTTTAGCATTGAGTTTAATTATGTTTTATAAAGCTTTGCGTGCTTTTAGTACTTTGTCTGCTATTGAGTTTAGGCATCATGCTATTTGTGCTAGTGTTCGCTTCTCTCTTAAATATCTCACTTGGCTGCTTCTCTTGAGCTTTTATTGTTCAATGCACTCCTTTGTTTACATTTATTGCTTAATTGTTTATCCTATTCGCCCTTTGTCATTCCATGTCAAAAAGGGGGAGAATGATGAAAGGGGGAGTAGGTTGGCTAATGTTCTAATATATTTGGATGTTGAGTTTTGTTTGCAGGCTCTCTACAACTCGTTCATATAGGATAGATTGCCTTTGTAATGTGTTTTGTCATGGAAGTGCCAAAGGGGGAGATTGTAAGGACCAAGTTTCGGATTCCTTTGTTTTGGCAATTCCGTTTGACAAAACACACATTTACATCGAGTTGTAATTTTATTTTATAGAGTGTCTATTTAGGTGTGGAAATGAATCATCTCTTTATGTAATGGTTGAGAGTGCGGTAGTATTTATTTTAGTGGCGAGTTTAGTAGGTTATTTTACTTGTTCAGAAGTTGCTCAATGACTTGCTCAAGCAACCTGTCAAGCAAATCTGCTGTTCGTTAGTTGCTCGAGCAACTTGGTTCTTGCTTGAGCAACCGCTATGCGCCAATATATTCGCATCAACTAGGTTAAACGAAATTTGAGCAGCCACACTTTATCCTCTGCACTCCTACTCATCCTTAAAACACTTGTGGCGGCTAGGGTTTGTGGAACTTGAAGATCTTTGAAGGCCGGATGCTTAGAGTTCATCTTCAAGGGGTTTAATGCTTCAACAATCAACTTTCAGTTAGAGTTCTTTGGTGGGATTCCGAAAGTATCTAAGGAAGGCTTGTGCGTTTCAAGGCGTTGGCGATCAAGATCACTGGGTGCAGTGTACGTGTGACTCGGCAGGTGATACTTAGAACGTTGTGAGTGATTTACATCGTTTGGATAGGTATATCTGTAACTGCACAATGAGTATAGTGATTTTGATTCCTTCCCGTGGTTTTTTACCCATTTAGGGTTTTCCACGTATATCTCTGTGTTGTGGGTTTTGACTGCTTGCGTAATTTTCTGTTGGTTGATTTGATTAGTGATTCGCATTCATACTGTTAGGGTTTTAACAGATTTTAAGGGAACCCTGGTTTTTCACTTTTAGAATGCAAAATCAAAATCCAGATTCACCCTAAATAATCTACACCAAACACCCACTAACACTTTCATTTTTTAGTCCCATTTTTTTTTAAAAAATGTATTTGTGACACTGGCAAACAGAGATACAGTGGGGTGAGAGGGAGTGCAGGCATTTTTCAGCAATAAAAAACAACTACGGAATACGGATCCCTTCGTTTCTAAATGTTAATCCTTCATCCAAATTTCTTGTTTGCTTGGACTATTATAATTGATCTTATTTACTAGATGTCATATTTTTATTGAAAAAAAAAATTTTAAATCACAAAAAGCATTATAGATTGAAAAATATAAGTAAATTAAAAATGACACGCATGCCAAGAAATGACAAAAATTGGGGATGGAGGGAGTAGTTCAGTATGAAATGATGCGTAATTTGTAAATTAAAATATAAAATAATTCCGTGCATATCAAAATTCTTCACTTGAATTTGAAGATCATAATTAGTTCTTTACAGGCCCGGTCCTGAGATTTTCGTGGCCCCAGATGAGAATGTAAAACCGGGCCCTATATTTTTCCTAAAAGAAAAAAATTAATGAACCAACATTAATTTCAAATGATAGATTCCTTTGTTCCATATTTTGTCTTTTCTGTGATTTGTGTCGTTATGTCAATAAAAAATATTTTTCAGTCATAATTGCCTACTATTACTGCAACAATCAAGAAAATAATAGAATTGGCAAATTGATGCGAACATTTTACAAGTACTCACGAAATGTTTGATTATTTTCCCCTAATGAGGACAGTGACAAATATATTTCAAAAGTCGACAAACAATATGGATGTAATGGAAGTATATGTTCACACAATTGAGTTCTTAATTATAAGACTGTAGTTTTGAACTTAGTAGTACATATTTATATCATTAATCGTAAACTTAAAACACCTTTTGAGGTAATTTGAACTAGAAACGTAATGAAACAACCTTTCAAAACATTAAATAAGTGGTTATTTCCTAAATATTATATATTTTAGTATGTATTTCGACTATTTTAGTCAAGAGGTACATAATATAAAATAATTTGGCCAAACCTTAAAAAAATTAACTATAAATACGTATAATAGAAGAAGCCGTGTAACCTGTCTATACCGGAAAACTCAAACTCTAACCTATCCCCTGAAAGTCAAATGCTTTACTGCTAACCAGCTACGTCTTTGGCATTTTTGGCGCTATAATAAATATTTATTACATGCTAACATGTATATACTTAATTGGGGCCCATTTTGGTCCAAATTTTAGTGGGCTCCAAACCTGGGCCTAACCTACCTGCCTTCAGGGCCGGTCCTGGTTCTTTAATTCTGTGCGAAGAATTCGTTTTGTATGGAAGTACTTTATTCGGCTTTTGTAACGGACAGGCATTTAGGAATGTAAGCAATAAGGAGAAGAACTATTTTTTGTATTTTATATTGTTTATTTATACTATAACTAACATTACTAATAAACACCCACCACTGTCAAATGGAACAAAATTTTATAGTATCAAGAGTACTTTTTGCTGCCGATCAAGATTAAAAAGAGTATTTTATATTACATGTGTGATGAATTCATATTGGATTTTGTTTGGATATTTGTACTATGAACACTCACCAATTCTAGTAATTCACAATAAAATCCTTAATACACTAGTTCAAAATAAAATGTATACTCTTTACCATGTATCTATTGTATTGATATCATCCTATGACTTCTCTTGGAGCATCAATAATAATCTCTCTATATAAGAAAATAAATATCCTTGCGAACATATTCGTCACACAAAATAAACATAGATTAATTTATTTATCCCTGATTTAATTTTACTTGACCCAATAACATCAAATTCACCAAAAAAATTGTGACATCTATGTATTTTCATATCATTTGGCCTCATTATCACACTAATATATGAAAATTTTGAATGTATATACTAGTTAGTGCCTTGGCAAAGTTCGGAGGAGAATGTGGTGGCTGGAAAATTATTCAGTGTGGCGCGCTCGTGCACGATCCCCGCGGCTTGACACTAAAACCGTCTTATTTCCTGAAAATTAACAAAAACACAAACACATACCAAAACAACGCATCAAGTGGAAAATAGGGAATAAATTAGATAACAACGTGTTAAAACTACCCTATTAAGGCACTTATATCTATGATATTGCGTGCCAATCAGTTAGTAGAGTTGAGATAAAATGTTGAACACCTTGCAAAAATTTCTGGAGCCGCCACTACCCATCTAGAATGAAAATTCACAGCCACCACAACCTTAACCACCATTTGGAACCACCACCGGAGTGGTGGATCAAATTTGATCCCCGGCCGCCGTTCCCCACCCTATCTCGAGTGACCCTCATTTACAACACCCTCCCTCACTGGATTCGCCGACGACCTTACATGTCTATATAGATTGTTCAATTGAGTCAATTTTTGAAAGTCATTTATAAAACAATATTTTGAAAACATTTTTTAAAACAAAACAGTTTTTTTTTAAAATAAAATTTTGAAAATAAACAGTTTTGAAAATAAACTTTTGAACAAATTTTTTTTAAAAAAAAAAACAGTTTTTAAAAATAAACTTTTGAAAAAAAAAGTTTTTTAAATTAAATTTCTGAAAACATTGTTGAAAGAGAGAAAGAGAGGGGGAGGAGAGAGAATGTTTTTGTCATTTCGTGTAATGGTGGGTGCACTTGATTTGGTAGATGTGTCGTCCACTAAATTTGGTCATTGCAAAAGGTTGCTAGTTTTGGTTATCCAAGGGCCAAAATTTGGTTAGTTGCTAAGGGTTTGTTAAATTTGGTTATTCCAATAATGTGAGTACTTTTTTTGAACAAACATTGCAAACCTCAGCAACCTTTTGGTTTTGATTAGGCAGATGTGGATGCTCTAATTCTATACATTGTGCAAGTAAGTCGCACACCATGCATGTAAAAGAGGAAGTTGGCTCAATTTGGTGCCTTGTCAATTTTTGTCCCTCTGCCAATTTTAGCTTCATTTTTTTCAATTTTGTCTCCTCGCAGTTCTGGTTAGTCTTTTTTTTGCTCCTTTCTTTTCATTATGCTTTTGTATGTATGGTCTTTGGGGTCCTACACAAATGATTCAAGCCATCTACTAATTTAAAATAATTATTTGGGTGATCTTCTAAGAAATCATCTAAATTAGATAACTACGTATAATCAATCAATCTAATCTCCAAATTTATCATGCAGAATTTAAAATCCTGAATACTGAAGGAATTTTGAATCCAAAATTTAACGACCATGTATTTGGTATTGCTATGATTTTAATCACAACTATGATAGGGCTCACACCAAACTACTAGCAAGAACTCAATTTTTATTCAAAGTCACGGGCACGACATTCGAGCATAGCACGAGCCACAACACCTAATATTATTTAATTGAATTTCAATGAGGAAATGAGATTTCTCAAATTTTTTACAAATAAAAATGAATAGTTAAACAATCTCAGTTTTTATCTAATGCATATTATCGAATTAACTCAAACGTTGTTGTTTTGAGGTTTGCTTATTGTTTCTATTTTTCCTTGCCGTGAATAGAATTTAAAATAACGAGAGAATTTTTAAAAAATTTGAAATTCGTATGAAGTTAATACATGAATAAAAGTGCTTCTAAAAAAATTAGTGAGAAAATTTTGTTTTACAATAAGCCAAACAAACGAATCACTGAGTTGTGTGTAATCTACAATTGTTTTTGTAGAGATTATTTCCATCTACATAGATTTTTTACATATCTGATTGAATAATAGTCTTCGTTTTGAAACTTGGGGTGGGTTTTTGTCAATGACCAGCTGCCTCCAAATTCATTGACCTCCAAGGTTAAAATGGACAATAACATATTTCATTCATGGTGTTCTTTTATTTGAAAAAGTATATTGGCCTTCACCTATCATTTGAATTCAGGCTATGAAATAATATACCAAAAATCACAATAATTGATTCTCGTCTGTTGATATTTCATTATCACAAGCACTTAAGTTAAATTTAAAGGTTGTATTTGCATAACGAGCATACATATAATTTAGGCTAGCTGGCCCAATTTTTAGGGTATTTTTGTCATTGGCTTTATCGTCATCTTACTGAGTATTTTTTTAGATTTACATTCATTTTTTGGAATTAACTATTCTTCTTGACAGTTTGAATCTGAAAAGGAAAAAGAAACGTACAATGCAATGTTTTAAAACCCGGACCGGAGAGCGACCCGGAAAAGGGACCGGGCGGATGGGTCACCGGTTCAACCGCGGTCGAACCGGAATCGAACTGTGATGTCATAATTATAATAAAAATATATTATTTACGAAAATAAGCATATAGAAAAAATAGTTGTATAGAAAGTTTAACAATGTAACGATGTGGTACTACATATGCAGCGCTAAGGAGTAAGGGGTATGTTTTTTCCAATCCCACATCGGTGGGAAACAAAACCCCCCATCCTTTTCTTCCTATAAAGCGTTGAGTAGCCCCTTGCAAAGCTTGTAGAAAGCCAGTGAAGGCTATCAGCTGGAGGGATCCACCAATAAGGCTCCTCTCTGACGCATCAGACGTCATGATGCGTGTGCCTCTTGGCAATAGAGTGCACTAACACAGTTAAAATATTCCGGTCCGGTTCAACCAACCCGGCTCCGGTTTTTACGGGTCGGCGGTTTAACCGCCTTGTTGGAACGGTTTTTATGTTAGAGACCGGTTCTGTAAAAAGAGCGGTTTTAAGATAAAACCGAACCGGACTAAGATCCGGTTGACGGGCCAACCGGTTGAACCGGCTGGTCTGGTCCGATTTTTAAAACATTGGTACAAATTTCTGTCATAGTAAGTGGTGAGGAAAATGTTTTGAATACAAAACTTATTCAACGCCACAGGACAATTTTTATGTTCATCTGAAATATTTTGGAACGTACAAATTTTAGGTTGTAGTGATTATGAGACATCTAATAAGAAAGGAACGTACGTGTGACATTAGTATATTGTATTATGTTGACCAAAGAGAACATAAATAAATTTTTTACCCTTTCCGATTAATTTTTTTATGCACTTTCTATCTTGGATGACGTATATAAACTTTAAAGTAAAAATAAACGAGGGATCGCCTAGGCTTCCTCACCATCTAGGGATTGCCTAGGCTTCCTCACCGTAAAGTAAAAATAAACGTGTCTATATATATTTGGTAAAGTTGATTAGTACATATTAGGGATGTGTTACTATGTGTCTTAATCTTCACATATAAAGCATACACTAGTATACCAAGAGATGAGTATTTTTGGCCTCTTGAAAAGGATGCTAAAGTAACAATATATTGAGTGAGAAAAAGAAGATTTATTAGTTTTGTCATCGCAAAAAGTTAGCTGAAAGACACCTCTACCTCTGAGTACAAGCACAAGACCCTAGATATATGTGCTCTTTTAATCACATATATTTTTCTATTTTTATATTATGTCTTTGTACTTTAACTAAAATTACCAATAAACACTTTAAAGTTTAAAATGGAACAAATTATGCTACCGATCAAGGAAAAAAGAGTATTTCGCTACATAAAAATTACTCCTAACCTTTGAGTGAGTTGCTAGTCTGTAGAGAAATTCGAGGATGAAGCAACCATCGATCAACATCATTTTCTCATCCAGGGTAACTTCTTCCGCGTAGCATTTCTTTGCATCGTCTAATGACGCCTCCATTTCCGCCATACATTCTCGTAACACCATCAGCTTCTTCTGCTCTGCTAATTCGGGGTTCTCCATTCCTGGGGTCAGTCGACAAAGTAGGTTGTTCATGTAACTGATTTTGACGTCTTGCATGGGTGTTTGGAGGTGTTGGTCATTTTGGTGAAGTGGGCCGATAGCGATGAGGCGAGGGGTGTAGGCGCTTTTATTCAGCTTACGAAGCACTTTGGGCACCTTGTAAATGCAAGCTGAAGATAACGATTCAGCTTTCTTGGCACTGGCAGGGATTTCTGAAGTAAGGAGCTGAATAACCACCTTATCGTGATTCTCCACCTCACGGATTTCCGAAGTATGGCGCTGAGCGGTTATCTTGGCACCTTCACAGATTTCGCTAGTTTCAGTTGGGATGTCGATTTTCGTTTGATCAACTTCCTGATAGTCATTGTCCCCTTGGCTAATTTCCGTTGGGTGGATGTCCATTTGATGAATGAAATAAAGAAGCAGGTGGGTAATAGTTATAGTGGTTGTGTTTTGGGTGAAAATGGTTTTCGGATTTTCCTCTTTGGGTTTGAGCTAAATGCAGACCCTCTCCTGGGATCTATATATAGAGGCCTTACACTCGCAGCTCAAATGGTGCGCTCTGCTATTTACCCGGCCCATAGTAACTGTCCGAATTTACAATCTAATGTGTGGGTTTATCTAGCTGTTGTGGGGCCTACTCGAATGAATTTCGTCATTAAATTTCTGCTCATCAAATTCAAGTAAATAACTACTCCCTCCATTCCATATTATTTGTCCTCTATGGGAGTGCGTGCATTTAGCACGCAAAAAATAATGTACAAACATTAATTTTTTTTCAACAAACTTTACACCAATTTAAAGATCTCATTGAGAAGAAAAAATTCACTACAACAAAAATGATAAACCGTGACGAAGTTCTGGTGACGAAATTAATTTTTGTCTCCTATATGACTATTTTTGTCTCCTATATGACTATTTTGAGACGAAATTAATTTTGTCTCCTATATGACTATTTTGGTGACGAAAATATTTTTTTCGTCACTAATATGTTCCATCCACATCTTTTTGGTGACGAAAACATTTCTTTCGTCACTAATATGTTCCATCCACATCTTTTTGGTGACGAAAATATTTCTTTCGTCACTAATATGTTCCCTCCACATATTTTTTTCGTCACCCATTTACTCTATTTTTTTTTGGCGGGCCCGAAAGTGTATCTTGAGGGAAATGAAACTATAGGAGAGGAATTGTTTTGTCATCAAATCTATGGGCCCAACCCAACCATAGTTAAATTTCTAACTCTGAATAAGTTAGCTTCCTAAATTTCATCAGCCGTTACTAGAAACAGGACTATAGCGACGGTTTTATTAACCGTTAGTAGATTAACTTTACTCCGCCAAAACTAATTTTCCTTATTTATTTAATCATTTTCTCGTAAAAATTTGCCTCAATCGGGTTTAGAAAGCTTCTTAATTATCAAGACACAATTTCATTAACAAAATTTTTTTTTTTTGTCTGATCAATTGTGTAGCGATAGCTCCCTCGTTTTTAATAAAATTCTTCTTTGTCGATAAAAAAAAAATTGTGCCACGATAGCTGATTAACTTTATTTTTTGTATGAAATTAATTATGCACTCTTTAATATGTAAAAGATAGATGGTTTCGATTGAAAAAAATTACTCAAGTGTGGGGTCGAGTCTTGTAATCTAAAAAAATGACCCGACAAACTTCGATTTTGGTGACAATGACAAGATGTGAAATGCCAACGGTTTAAATCGACGCTTGTAAATATGGAGTTTGTAATTACATTTAAAATATATATGTTAAATGTAATTTATAACAAACTATTAAACCAAATTAAAAAAACTGATTTGTATAGTATAAACAAGATTAAAAAAAGAAAATTTATAAAAAGGATTATGTTAAAAAAGAAAATTTATTAAAAATATGATATTAGTAGGTGTTTGTATAATGGGTGTTCAAATGGGGAGCATAAAATAATGAGAATAAAAAAAAACTTATTTTTATAGTATAAAATGGATTTTAAAAAAAATTATTAAAAGGCGTTTGTTAAAAAAGAAAATTTTTTCTTTCAAAAAGAAAAAATATATATTAAAAAAATATATTAGTTGGTGTTTGTATAATGGGTGTTCAAATGGGGAGTGTAAAACAATCGGAATAATAAAAAAAATTGAAAGTATAAACTCGATTAAAAAATTTATTAAAAGGCTTTTGTTAAAAAAGAAAATTTTTTGTGTTAAAAAATAAAAAAAATTATTAAAGTAGTGATATTAGTAGGTGTTTGTATAATGAGTGTTCAAATGGGGAGCATAAAACAATGAGAATAAAAAAAAAACTTATTTTTATAGTATAAACTGGATTTAAAAAAAATTATTAAAAGACGTTTGTTAAAAAAGAAAATTTTTTCTTTCAAAAAGAAAATATATATATTCAAAAATATATTAGTTGGTGTTTGTATAATGGGTGTTCAAATAGGGAGTGTAAAACAATCGGAATAAAAAAAAATTATTTGTATAGTATAAACTCGATTAAAAAATTTATTAAAAGGCTTTTGTTAAAAAAGAAAATTTTTTGTGTTAAAAAATAAAAATAAAATTTATTAAAGTAGTGATATTAGTAGCTGTTTGTATAAGTATAAAATTTATAAAAGAAATGATATTAGTAGGGGTTTGTATAAGAATAATCCGGTTTGTATAGTATAAATATTAAAAAGGTGCTTATATAACATGATGACTGGCCTGTCTCAGTTGGTTCGCGCACGCCCGCGCATAAGGGAGGTCTCCGGTTCGATTCACAGGAGGAGCAAATTCTCAAATTTTCAGCGGCCACGGAGGCGCCACATCAGCGCCACGCCTGTTGCCACGTAGGCACCACGCCAGCGGCCATGTAGGCACCACGTCAGCGGCCACATCAGCACCAAATCAGCGCCACTTCATCAATTTCTATTACGGTTCTGTCACGGTTAGTGACGAAAAATTTCGTCACCAAAATTTAGTATAGGTGACGAAACAATAATTTCGTCACCAGGTGACTTTCGGAGACAACCTATAGGTGACAAAACTATTTTTCGTCACCAAGACTATCAGAGACAAAAACCATGCTTTTTGTGACGATTTCATTCGTCTCCAATGACCAAATTTCTTGTAGTGATTGGTGTAATTTTTTTTCGAAAAAAGTTCTCATAAACACGTTATTTTTTGTGTGCAAAATGCACGTACTACCGTAGGGGGCAAACAATATGGAACAGAGGGAGTATCATTCTTTGTGAAACTCCAACATCAAAACAGTGTTCGGACAAAAATCAACCCATTACATTGTTCTGGAGTGTTAAATGATAGTAAATAATTAAGCTGTCCCTCCTTCTAATTGCTTAATCTTTTAGATGAGTTGGTGAGTAACTATCTAATATGGAGAATCTTTATACGAAAATGCTTTGGTAGGTTAATTGGTTCCCGCCGCCTTTCTTTGCTGATAAAAATAAATAAATAAATAAATTGGTTCCCGCCGCCTCTTAATTCTGATTCAGTACTTGTTTCCGCTAAACAGTCTTTGAACAAAACAAACTCACTCGACATGGCCGCCCTAACTACTTGTCTTCAAAATAACCCCAAATTTTGACCTCAATGTTTTCTGGCTAAGGAAAATTAAAACAATACCTAAAAATGATAGTAGTGATCGATCTGAAGACCATACACCTTCATTAATTTTTTCTGGCTAAGGAAAATTAAAACAGAATTTTTTGCATGGTCTTCAGATCGATTGGGCACCATCTCGTCGGAGAAGATGAGGTTTTTTGGTACAGTATTAATTGTATTCTATTTTTTTCGTTATAGCATTGCTCTGAATATGGAAGGCCGAAACAGAAGGACACGCACAAATTCTACCTCCGTCCTTGGTGGTATGGTTCCATTGGCTGGGCGCAAAGGGTTTACACGGAGCTATAACTTCAATTCAAATTAATATGTGCTCTAGCTAGGAGCGATTCTACTTGCTCTTGGGTGGCTAAAATGTTAAGCTCCCATCTAGAAGTGTAAAAGGGCAGTCAACTGAGTTAACATCAATTGGTTAATAAGACCTCTACTTGAATATTTTTTATGGTGTTGTTTGGCCAATTTCTCAATAGATAGTTGAAGTAGAATTCGTTTGAACAACTAGACTACACAAATATAACTGCTCTTCAATTTAGCCTTTCTATGTTGAAGCCGGAATAAATAATGTAAGTACTTTTGGAGCACTACCATGTGGTTTGCCACGGTCTGTCATGCCAAAGATATTATTGAACAATCCAAACGAACATTTTTGGTAAAATAGGTTTCATGGGACCTGAGAATGACGTTACCATTGTCACAATAGACATGCATTTTTTGTATTTTCAAATGCATAAATTTACAAATTCTTTCTGATCACAAAGATATTATTGAACAAAACATTTCCATCAAAATGCCGTGTATCAGTGTAAGAAGATAATCCTTCATGTGTATCATACATACATACTCCATCCATCCCTTTTTAACCCTTCAGCTTTTTTATTTTGAATTATCCTTTAATAAGTGTCTATTTGAAAAAAAGTATTGGTAAAAAGTTTTACATTTTCTCAATAAAACACCACCTGACATCGCAGTCCAGAAAAACCACCCCAATTAAAGAAATATTTTCCTCACCTTCAGTTTTCTTATACCTTGGATACATCTCTTGAAATCTTCCACCGTTCACAATTGCCTTTAATCCAAAAAGCTACCTTTGTTTTCATATCCTCCACCATTTCAGACTATAACCGACTGGTCCAAGGCTTCGATCCGAGTGAACCAAAAAACCACAACGGTTTGAAACCAGCTTAATTAGTGAAAATCAGTCAAATAGAGCTATTGAACCGGAGACTAAAAATTTGAACTAAAATCTCCATTCCTTTTGGCTATCACTTTTGCGCAAAGCCTGCCAAATGGACACAATCGCACGTGGAATGATCCCTTTTCCAGTTCGCTCACTGATACGGGTTTTGAAACATTGCTTCAGAGCAAACAAGGGGTACCTCTAAAAACAAGTTCATTTCTAGCTAACGATAAGTTCCATGTGCAAGTATAGAAACATACCTCCCTACAGTCTTCTCCACATTATTGTAGTTGTTAGTCATCCACCAACATAGAAGCTCATAGTGATACGCTGACTACACGTGATTCGACTTAGACTTGGATACAAGCTGTAATTAGTGACGTATGTTATACTAAGCCGATGTAACTTGTACTCCATTCTTAATTCAATACATAGTGAAAATTGATATGAGTTGCGAAATTAAAATACTACACAATTGGCGAGTCACATCAAAACCATTACGTCTTTTCTGCTTGTTTTCTTTACTTGAATATTTTTTGCAGTGTTGTTTGGCCAATTTCTGAATAGTTGAAGTAGAATTCGTTTGAACATTTAGACAAAGCAAATATAACTGCATTTCAATTTATTATTTTCTATGTTGAAGTCAGAATAAATAGTTAAATACTTCTGAAGCATCACCATGTGATTTTCCATGGCCTTTCACACCATATATTCACAGGGCCAATGAATATAAGTATAAGTTAAATGTTAACAAGTAATTGATTCGTAACTTTTTATCATAACTTTTTAAGATCCAATATTTGGTTTACATGATACACATCCAAAAAAGGTATGTATAGTAGGCATTTCCTAATTTTCCTAAAGGGCCTAAATTATGCGGAATATTCTCTTCAGTTTAATATTCTAAATTATATATACCCATAACATTTTCCTTATAAATAAGGCCTATAAAAAATGGGTCAGTACTATTGATATTGACGTGGTAGAAAAATCATAACAAAAGGACCAACGGAATTTAATGGCATTAAAGATCTTGGCAACGACATTTTAATTGGGTTGTTAAAAGGACGAACGGAATTTAACGGCATTAAAAATTAGTCAGTACTATCAACATTAAATCCACATTAATTTTTTTGTAGTACCTGACAATGACATTACTATTGTCACAACAGGCATTTTTTTGTATTGTCAAATACTTAAATTTACAAAATCCCTCTGATATTGTTGAACCAAAAACATTTTCCATCAAAATGTGGTGTATCAATATAAAAAAAAAAAAAATCCCTCCTTTGTATTAATACATGCACACATATCCTTCCATGTTCAAGATCACTCACTAATTTTCGGTTTCATTACTAACTTTACCTCTCAATCTCAGCCACCACTTGTGCTCTCTCTTTGTGTGGGTCTCTTTTTTTTCCCTTTCAATTGGGATTTTCCCTCTCCTTCATTCATATTAATCTCTCTCCAAGAACTCACAATTTTTTCAAAATATCAGGATTATAATTGGAACCCATTACGCATGCAGCACATGAACAACCAATCTGGACATTATTTGTTATCTAAAGGACTGCGATATGTTTGACCGTAGTTTTCTTGCCCTTTGTTAGTTTTTCTTTGTTTTACATTTTTATTTTGTTCTCACATTACTGATGTACTTCCTATAAAAAAGACTCCATCAGTTCCTATTTTACACTTCAACGTTCTTCTTTTGATTCGTTTCTTAATAAGTGCCCATTATTATGAGAAGTTAGAATTTTGAAAGTGTAATCACTCTCTCCCCATAAAAAATTGCATTTACCAAGTTGAACAATTAAAAAGGAATAGCTGAAG
This sequence comes from Vaccinium darrowii, assembly GCA_020921065.1. Taxonomy (NCBI): domain Eukaryota; kingdom Viridiplantae; phylum Streptophyta; class Magnoliopsida; order Ericales; family Ericaceae; genus Vaccinium; species Vaccinium darrowii. The sequence goes on along the minus strand of CM037159.1, from coordinate 1,533,940 downwards.
CAAAAAAATTAATACTTGTACTTATTTTTTGCGTACAAAATGCATGCACTCCCATAGTTTGTCTTGTACAATTTGGAGTCCCAACTGATTGGTAATCGCCATGTCTAATTATGGAGCCTAAAAGTGATAGTAGTGATCTCAAGACCATACACCTTCGTTAATTATTTCTGGCTAAGGAAAATTAAAACAGAATCTTTTGTCTGGTCTTCAGATCGATTGGGCACCTTCTCTCGTCGAAGAAGATGAGGTTTTTTGGTACGGTATTGTGTTCTATTTATTTTCGTTATTGCATTGCCCTGACCATGAAAGGCCGAATCGGAAGGAAATGCACAAATCCTACCTCCATCCCTAGTGGTATGGTTCCATTGGCTGGGGGCGCAAACGGGTTTACACGGAGCTATAACTTAATCTCAAATTAATATGTGCTCTAGGAGAGATTCTACTTGCTCTTGGGTGGCTAAAATACTAAGCTCCCATCTAGAAGTCTAAAAGGGCAGTCAACTGATTTTGGGTTTGAGCATACTGATTCGGTTCAATTTGTGATACGCTGACGACACAGGATTCGGCTTAGACTTGGATATTACTGTAACTAGTAATCATGTGCATCCTAGATCATAAATTCATAATTATATGATATACGAAACCGATGTTACTTGCACTTAATTCTTGATTCAATACATAGTGAAAACTAATGTGAGTTGCGGAATTCTAGTACTACACAATTGAGAGGTCACATAAAAGACTTTACATTCTTTACTTGAATATTTTTTGTGGTGTTGTTTGGCCAATTTCTAAATAGTTGAAGTAGAATTCGTTTGAACAACAAGACAACACAAATATATCTGCTTTTCAATTTATTCTTTTCTATATATGTTGAAGCCGGAATAAATATTTGAGTACTTCTGGAGCACCGTCATGTGGTTTTCCATGGCTCTTAACACCGCATATTCGACACAGGGGCAGGGCGTATAAATATAAGTATACTGGCACCATGTAAAGTGTGGTGATGGAGAATCGTGGAACATTACGTGATGGTGCTCTTGGAGGATTGATAATCACTAAAAAGCGGGGCAGATATTTCAACAGAGTTATCCATCACAAAAGTAGTTTGATAATTAGTTCTCGTCATCTGCAACTAATTGTTGAACCTTCTTGTATATAGAATAATACTATGCGGCACATAAGGAAAAATTCATCATTTCAGGTGGGCCACACATTGAGCTTCTCTTTATCTGCCACATTACCTATTTGTGCATGTGGTGTGCAAGTGTGATGTACCTATGACACTTTTCTTGTATATAAGGCCTATAAAAAAAAAAGGACAAACGGAATTTAATGGCATTAAAAATTGGTCAGTACTATCGACATTGAATCCACATCAATTTTTTTTAGTACCTGACAATGACATTACTATTGTCACAATAGACATTTTTTGTACTCTCAATTGCATAAATTTACAAAATCTCTCTGATATTGTTGAACCAAAAACATTTTCCATCAAAATGCGGTGTATCAATATAAGAAAAAAAATCCCTCCTGTGCCCTGTGTATTAATACATGCATACATATCCTTCCAATACTAACTTTACCTCACTAATTTTCGGCTGCATACTAACTTTACCTCTCAGGGCATCCACAGTGGTGGAGTTAAAAATGTGTTGTTATATGACACAAAAGTGTAAAAAGTGGGTCCCATTTGTGTGTTGTTATGACAAAATGTGTTGTTAAGGTAAGTAGTGTTGCAATGGTGTTGTTAGAGTGTTGTCAAAATATAAAGAAGGACACAAAAAGAGGCAAATGGGACCCATCTTTGACTCAAGTCCTGCGCAGAGTACCCCCTCCCCCTCTCTCTCTCTCCCTCTTGGAAATATTAATAGTACCAATAACTGTATTGGTGCAGTTATTTTTTTTCTATTTCCTTACACTAACTTTCTTACACTAACTACACCATTGGGATCCAAAAAGAGGCAAATATTTGTTACTTACACTAACTCTTACACTAATTCTTACACTAGTGGTGTCACTGGGGATGCCCTCAATCTCCGCCACCACTTGTGCTCTCTCTGTGTGGAGAAAATTTTGGGTGCAAATAGGGTAGGGTACACGTGGTACCCTTGCACGGCATCCGAGCCGTCCAAAAATGCAACGGACGGCTCGGATTGAAACCCATTTTTCCTTTTCTTTTTGTTTTTTTTTTTAATCCGTCCGGCACTTTCAATCCGAGCCGTCCGTTGCATTTTTGGACGGCTCGGATGCCGTGCAAGGGTACCACGTGGTACCCCATTTGCACCCAAAATTTTCTCCTCTGTGTGGGTCTCTTTTTTTTTCCCTTTCAATTGGGATTTTCACTCTCTCCTTATTTGCCACCTCAGGGTAGTGTGCATTTGGGATGCACATGTGGTGTACCCATAGCATTGTTGTTTTGGTTTCGGTTTTCATTCATTTTACTGTGACCAAACGCAAATGAGTTCTAAATTCCTTACAAAATTCAAAACAACAATGCTACATGTACAACTATTTTTGCTCTAACCATTTTACAATCTCCTCACATACTTGTAGGGTCCACACGCAATTATGTGTATAAGCCCCACGTATATATGGGGAAATTGTAAATAGTTGGAGTCGAAATAATGATACAAATAGTATTTTTGAATTCCAAACCAATCTGGACCAATAACTTAGGAACACCGGACCAAGACAAAAGGTTTTCTCCGGAACCAAGCCGAACCAAACCAAACCAAACCAAACCAATAACGAGCAAGTGAAGTAAACGCAAGACATCTAACAAGCGATGTCATCAACAAGTTCATCAAATTGATTGCCTTGATGTCATCAACCAGCTGGTATGATTTTATCCTCATGTTTGCTACCCACTTCTTTCTTATGGAGGAGGGGTCCAACCACGTGAATCACTGAAAGGGGTAGGCAGCAAATTGAAGTTTCATTCAACCTATTGTACGTACAAGTCAAGCTTCATTTAACCTATTGTACGTACACACATCTTATTAGGCTCCATAATTAGACATGGCGATTACCAATCAGTTGTGAATCTAAATGGTACTAGACAAACTACTTACTCCCTCCGTTCCGTATTATTTGCCCCTATGGGAATGCGTACATTTTATACGCAAAAAATAATGTACAAGTATTAATTTTTTTTCAACAAACTTTACACCAATTTAAAAATCTCATTGAGAAGAAAAAATTGGTGTAATTCTTTTTCGAAAAAAATATCATGAACACGTTATTTTTTGTGTGTAAAATGCACGTACTTTCGTAGGGGGCAAAAACTATGGAACAGAGGGAGTAGCATTTTGCTTTAGCTATTCCTTTTTAATTGTTCGACTTGGTAAATGCAATTTTTTATAGGGAGAGAATGATTACACTTTCAAAATTCTAACTTCTCATAATAATGGGCACTTATTAAGAAAAGAATCAAAAAAAGAACAAAAATTATAAGTGTACAACAACTAGCTCCAACACACTCACATAGTGTGTGGAGCCTACACACACTTGTGTGGGCTCCACAAAATATGCGAGTGTGTTGAAGACTTGTTGGAGACTTTTGTTGTACGTATATCATTGTTGAAAGAAGAACGTTGAAGTGTAAAATAGGAACTAATGGAGTATTTTTTACAGGAAGTACATCAGTAATGTGAGAACAAAATAAAAATGTAAAACAAAGAAAAACTAACAAAGGGCAAGAAAACTACGGTCAAACATATCGCAGTCCTTTTGAGAACAAATAATGTCCAGATTGGTTGTTCATGTGCTGCATGCGTAATGGGTTCCAATTACAATCCTGATATTTTTATTCTTAATTGTGAGTTCTTGGAGAGAGATTAATATGAATCAAGGAGGGGGAAAATGCCTATAACTCACATGGCCGTGCTAAGTTCCACGTTACTACATCGGTGATCTTGGGAATGTAACAAACCATGTAATAAATTATTAATATCTTGGGTTTAAGGACTTGTTGATCAAAATTAAGATACTAGGCCAGTGGTCTACATAAGCTTGTGGATCAAAATCAAGAATTTGGTTGCTTAATTTATTTAATTTTTTTGTCTTGGGTTCTGTTTGCTTCGCTATTAGGAATGAGTTTGTAATAAGTTTCCACTCCTAGGAATGTCAAAATTTATATGTAATTTGTGGATAAAAATTGGAGCTAAACTGTACGACTTTAATTTGGTCCGGATACAAATTACATTTTTTTAGAACCGTGATTTGCGTTTCGGTTCTCAAATTCTTAAGGATTCGAACCAATCCAGACCGTACGCCACCTTTAATTTATTAATATCTAAATAAATGTGTGTATATATAGTAGCATCGTTCTCTCGATTGAGGACTATATTAAGTGTAGCGTGATTTTGTATTTCGAGTTCCTCGGATAGTAATTTGGTAGGAGTATTCTGTAAAGTTTAATTTTCATTTAAGTAGGAGTTGATGTCAAATGCCATTAATTTTAAAAGATAAAATCGGGTCCTGGGAGATTAGTACCGAATTTCTGGGATTAATGAGATACTAAATGGGTTATTGGTTGGAGTTATATGACCCTACGGGTCGAATTTCGTTTCAATTTCTTTTTAATTTTACTGTGACCAAACCTGAAGGAGTTCTAAATTCCTTACAAAATGCAAAACCAAACTGGACCACAAGACATCTAACAAGTGATGTCATCAGCAAGTTCATCACATTCTTTAATGCCTTGATGTCATCAACCAGCTGGCCGTTATCATTTTTCTCCTTGTGTTTGCTGATCATATCTTTCTTTTGTAGGGGTCCAACCACATGAATCACTCCTGGGGTACAAACAAGCCGAGCTTTATAGAGCTCGAGTTCGGCTTATTTGGTAAACTAGTCAAAAAATGAATTCGAGCTCGGTTTGTTCGTATACATGGAAGGGTATTATCGATAAAGAGAATTATTTTTTGATTATTTGAATTCCTAATGGTGACTTCTTGGGGAGAGATTTATATGAATCAAGAAGGGCAAAAATCCCAATTGAAAGGGAAAAAAAAGAGATGCACACAAAGAGAGAGCACAAGTGGTGGCGGAAATTGAGAGGCAAAGTTAGTATGAAACCGAAAATGAGTGAGAGATCTTGAAACATGGAAGGGTATGTATGCATGCAACACATGAGGGATTTTTTTTCTTATATTGATACACCACGTTTTGATGGAAATTTTTTTTTTTTTTTCAATAATATCCTTCCGTTCAAAGAGATTTTGGTAAATGGAAAATGATATGGGTACACCACATGTGCACTTTAAATGACACCACCCTGAGGTGGCAAATAAGGAGAGACCCATTTTTTGGGTGAGCTCCACTTTGGACTTCTCTTTATTTGCCACCTCAGGGTGGTGTGCATTTGGGGTGCACATGTGGTGTACTCATAGCATTGTTGTTCGTAAATTTATGCATTTGACAATACAGAAAATGTCTATTGTGACAATATTAATCATGTCATTGTCAATTTTCGTTTTGGTTTCGGTTTTCATTCATTTTACTATGACCAAACGCAAATGAGTTCTAAATTCCTTACAAAATTCAAAACAACAATGCTACATGTACAACTATTTTTGCTCTAACCATTTTACAACCTCCTCACATACTGGTAGGGTCCACACACAATTATGGGTATATGCTCTACGTATATATGAGGAAGTTGTAAATGGTTAGAGTCGAAATAATTATACAAATAGTATTTTTGAATTCCAAACCAATCTGGACCAATAACTTAGGAACACTAGACCAAGACAAAAGGTTTTCTCTGGAACCAAACCAAACCAAACCAAACTAATACCGAGGAAGGAACCCTTCTACCTGCACCGACCCAAATGCACCGACGGCGTCGCCGACGCCGTTGTGGGTCCCAACCGGTCGACCCAAACCGTTCATCGTTCTCAGAATCGAATTTCGAGTGGGTCCACGTGAGAATCGAGGCAATCGGACGGCTGTATGAGCTCGATCCAAAATCACCCCATTTCATCCAAAATCGGATCGACCGGTTGGGACCCACAACGGCGTCGGCGACGCCGTCGGTGCATTTGAGTCGGTGCGGAAGGAATTACTGACGAGGAATTGACGTAAACGCAAGAAATCTAACAAGTGATGTCATCAACAAGTTCATCAAATTGATTGCCTTGATGTCATCAACCAGCTGGTATGATTTTATCCTCATGTTTGCTACCCACATCTTTCTTTTGGAGGAGGGGTCCAACCACGTGAATCACTCCAGAATCGGATTCAAACAAGTCAAGCTTGATTTAACCTATTGGGGAGAAGCGGGTCCTTTTTCTAGCTAGCCACGTGAAATACTTAAAGGGGTACGCAGCAAATTGAAGTTTCATTTAACCTATTGTACGTACAAGTCAAGCTTCATTTAACCTATTGTACGTACACACATCTTATTAGGCTCCATAATTAGACATGGCGATTACCAATCAGTTGGGACTCTAAATGGTACTAGACAAACTACTTAGCATTTTGCTTCAGCTATTCCTTTTTAATTGTTCAACTTGGTAAACGCAATTTTTTTATGGGGAGAGAATGATTACACTTTCAAAATTCTAACTTGCCAAAAGTTATTGGGTGATATGAGGTTTTGGTTTAATCAGTAGGTGTTTTTTGGGCTTAGCCCATTGGGTGTGTTGTTGGCATCTTGCCAATAACTTTTTTAAAAAATCAAGAGGCGGAAAGGTAGGTTAAGATCTCGCGAGAAGAAGTTGCTCAATGCATTTCTTTTCCTATTGTTGTTTGCTGATTTCATTTTGAATCCCGATTCTTTCTTGATGAATGAAATTATTTTTGCCGATCAAAAAAAAAATATTCTAACTTCTCATAATAATGGGCACTTATTAAGAAACGAATCAAAAGAAGAACGTTAGAGTGTAAAATAGGAACTGATGGAGTCTTTTTTATAGGAAGTACATCAGTAATGTGAGAACAAAATAAAAATGTAAAACAAAGAAAAACTAACAAAGGGCAAGAAAACTACGGTCAAACATATCGCAGTCCTTTAGATAACAAATAATGTCCAGATTGGTTGTTCATGTGCTGCATGCGTACGTAATGGGTTCCAATTACAATCCTGATATTTTGAATCTTAATTGTGAATTCTTGGAGAGAGATTAATATGAATGAAGGAGAGGGAAAATCCCAATTGAAAGGGAAAAAAAAGAGACTCACACAAAGAGAGAGCACAAGTGGTCGCTGAGATTGAGAGGTAAAGTTAGTATGAAACCGAAAATTAGTGAGTGATCTTGAACATGGAAGGATATGTATGCATGTATTAATACACAGGAGGGATTTTTTTTCTTATATTGATACACCGCATTTTGATGGAAAATGTTTTTGGTTCAACAATATCAGAGAGATTTTGTAAATTTATGCATTTTTTTTTTAGGTAAATCGGAAATATTAGATAAAAGTAAAGGAGAGAGTTGATCTGCAGCAGAGGTGCAGTAGCGTTAATTACATAGCCAAATGACCTACTATAAACCAGGAAGATAACCATCTAATCAAGTATTTGCCTAATGTTAAGGGTGTCCCTTAACATGTACTCCCTTATGGAAATGGGAGGAGTTGTGGTAACAACGAGCTCTTCTTCCTGTTCAGCTCCAAGATGGGCAAGATGGTCCGCGCATTGATTCGCATCCCGGTAGGTATGTGAGAGTGTACTTCCAGTGCGGCTGATGAGGTACTTGCCATCATTAATGATGTTACTTTGCGGGTGATTAGCATTTACACCCTCATTGAAGAGTATAATCGCTGTTTGACAGTCCGATTCGATGTGGGTATTTGCTAGACCCTTCTCCAATATGATTGTAAGTCCCCGATATATACTCCACACTTCGGTTTCCAAGCTAGAGCCAGCCACCATCTTTCCATAATAGCCTAAAATCCATTCACCTTGATCATTTCTGAATATGCCTCCGAAACCCGCTTTCCCGTTGCTTTCATATCGGCATCCATCCGTATTCAACTTGAAATTACCTGAATGAGGGGGGGACCAAGGAATTAGTTTATGAGAACGAGGGGCAGTTGCAAGAGGAGATTTAAAGGCTTCCACAATTTCGGAAGCATAGGCCACTAAGACTTTGGAACTCACTGCCGGAACAGGTTCAAAATTATCAAAACTTTTTTTGTTTCGGTCCTTCCAAATCTGCCATAAGGCAGCACAGAAGAGAATGTTCCAAGGGATTAGCGTGCCTATGCTTAAAAACTTTTTCTTTCTCAGGTTAGTGGAAATCCAATCCGAAATAGAGTAACCAATCCCCTCTCGCATAACCTGCCCCAAAGGGATCATGTCCCAAATGGCTACAGCTTTGGGACATTCTCGAAACAAGTGAGATAAGCTTTCAGGTGAGTTATTACATCTAGGACATCGATCCGAAGATGTAATACCTCGATGAGCACGCAGGACATTGGTAGGAAGTTTTTTGTGAAGGATGAGCCAAATAAAAGTTTTGAATTTCTGAGGTAACTGTAATTTCCAAAACCACTTCCAACCTGTCGTGTCATTCGAATCTCTGTTAATAAAATCATATGCCTCCAAGGCAGAATAATTCCCATCTTTGGCAGTCACCCAAGTGGGGTGATCGCTAGCTTGAGTATATAAAGGAAGAACAATGCCAAGAATCAACTCTCTGGAAGTGTTATCCAGAATATGGTCAATGGGAGTCAAGTTCCATCTACCATTTTCAATTATCCCAACCACTTTAGTTTTCTCGTGAGTATGAACCCCAGGATGCCTTTCGGCCAGGGTATCATAACCACACCACCAGTCATTCCAAAGGTCAACAGATTCTCCATCACCAATGGACCACTTGATGCCTTTCTTAAGGATGTCTCTGGTATGTAAAACACTTCGCCACGTGTGAGAAGCAGCCCTGTTACTGGGCCAAGATTGGATAGAATGGTGTCTCAAATATTTGTCTCTGAGGATGCTAGCCCATAAGCTATCATCATCATTGCAAAGTTTCCAACCAATTTTAGTTAAAAGTGCCAGACAATACAAAAAATGTCTGTTGTGACAATAGTAATGTCATTGTCAGGTACTACAAAAAAATTAATGTGGATTTAATGTTGATAGTACTGACTAATTTTTAATGCCATTAAATTCCGTTCGTCCTTTTAACAACCCAATTAAAATGTCATTGCCAAGATCTTTAATGCCATTAAAGTCCGTTGGTCCTTTTGTTATGATATTTCTACCACATCAATATCAATAGTACTGACCCATTTTTTCTAGGCCTTATATATAAGAAAAATGTTATGGGTACACATAATTTAGAATATTAACCTGAAGAGAATATTCCGCATAATTTAGGCCCTTTAGGAAAATTAGGAAATGCCTACTATATATACCTTTTTTGGATGTGTATCATGTAAACCAAATATTGAATCTTAAAAAGTTATGATAAAAAGTTACGAATCAATTACTTGTTTAACATTAAACTTATACTTATATTCATTGGCCCTGTGAATATATGGTGTGAAAGGCCATGGAAAATCACATGGTGATGCTTCAGAAGTATTTAACTATTTATTTTGACTTCAACATAGAAAATAATAAATTGAAATGCAGTTATATTTGTTTTGTCTAGATGTTCAAACGAATTCTACTTCAACTGTTCAGAAATTGGCCAAACAACACTGCAAAAAATATTCAAGTAAAGAAAACAAGCAGAAAAGACGTAATGATTTTGATGTGACTCGCCAATTGTGTAGTATTTTAATTTCGCAACTCATATCCATTTTCACTATGTATTGAATTAAGAATGGAGTACAAGTTACATCGGCTTCGTATAACATACGTCACTAATTACAGTTAGTATCCAAGTCTAAATCGAATCACGTGTAGTCAGCGTATCACTATGCTGGTGGATGACTAATTTTTAAAACATTGCTCTGAAGTGGTGGAGGATATGAAAACAAAGGTAGCTTTTTGGATTAAAGCCATTCTTAGTAGAAGATGGATGGAGTATGTATGTATGATACACATGAAGGATTATTTTCTTACACTGATACACGGCATTTTGATGGAAATGTTTTGTTCAATAATATCTTTGTGTTATTGAACAACCTTGTGGTCAGAAAGAATTTGTAAATTTATGCATTTGAAAATACAAAAAATGCATGTCTATTGTGACAATGGTAACGTCATTCTCAGGTCCCATGAAACCTAATTTACCATAAATGCTTATTGGATTGATCATGTAATAGCGGTCCCGAAATAGATGTGTATTCAACTTTTGCCCTTCTAACTACCCAAAGTTTGTCATTGCCTATATATTTAATGCCATCTAATTCCATTGGTTCTTTTGTTCCGATTTTTCTACCAAATCAATATCGACTGTACTAACCCTTATTTTATGCCTTATATGATTGACGAGAACTAAAATTATAAGATTACTCTTGATAATTCTGTTGAAATATGTGCCCCACTTTACACTTTCAAAATTCTAACTTTTCATAATTGCCCTTTATGGAGACATCATCATTGCTTTTGCTGGGATACTTTTTGAAAACAAACAAAATGAAAAATGTACCAACTTCTACAAAGATTGGACACTTATTAAGAAAGAAATCAAAATAAAAATGTTGAAGCGTAAAATAGGAACGGATGGAGTATTTTTTTTTTTTGGAAGTACATCAGTAATGTGAGAAAAAATTACAAAAATGTAAAACAAGAAAAAACTAACGAAGGACAAGAAAACTGCGGTCAAACAAAAAAAATCACCGGCAAAAACCGTTTACATATCGTAGTCCTTTACATAACAAAAACTAGGAAGACCACCTATATCCAGATTGCTTGTTCGTGTGCTGCGTACGTAATGGGTAACAATCACTTATCTAATGGTGGTTCCAATTGCAATCCTGAATTTTGAATCTTAAATTCTTTTTTATCTATGAAGAGAATTATTTTTTTAATTTTTTGAATCCTAATGGTGAGTTCTTGGAGAGAGATTAATATGATACACCACATTTTGATGGAAAATGTTTTTGGTTCAATAATATCTGTGTTCAGAGAGATTTTTTTAAATTTATGCATTTGACAATACAAAAAATGTTTATTGTGGCAAAGTAATGTCATTGTCAGGTACTACAAAAAATTGATGTGGATTCAATTTCCCCCCTTCTAACAACCCAATTAAAGTTTGTCGTTGCCAAGATGTTTAATGCCGTCAAATTCCGTTTGTCTTTTTGTTATGATTTTTCTACCAAATCAATATCGATGGTACTGACCCATTTTACACGCCTTATATACAAGCAGGTTCAATAATTAGTTATAGATGACGAGAGCTAATTGTCAAACTATTTTTGTGATAGATAACTCTGTTGAAATATTTGCTCCGCTTTAGAGTGATTATCAATGCTCCAAGAGCACCACCACGTAATGCTCCAAGATTCTCCATCACCACACTTTACATGGTGCCAGTATACTTATATTTATACGCCCTGCCCCTGTGTCAAATATGTGGTGTTAAAAGCCATAGAAAACCACATGACGGTGCTCCAAAAGTACTTAAATATTAATTCCGGCTTCAACATATATAGAAAAGAATAAATTGAAAAGCAGTTATATTTGTGTTGTCTTCTTGTTCAAACGAATTCTGCTTCAACTGTTAAGAAATTGGCCAAACAACACGACAAAATATATTCAAGTAAAGAACGTAAAGATTTTTACGTGACCTCTCAATTGTGTAGTATTGGAATTCCGCAACTCACATTAATTTTCACTATGTATTGAATCAAGAATTGAGTACAAGTAACATCGGTTTCATATATCATACATCACTAGTTACATTAATATCCAAGTCTAAGCCAAATCCCGTGTAGGCAGCGTATCACAAATTGAACCGAATCAGTATGCTCAAACCCAAAATCAGTTGACTGCCCTTTTACACTTCTAGATGGGAGTTTAGTATATTAGCCACGCCAGAGCAAGTAGAATCGCTCCTAGAGAACATATTAGTTTGAGATTAAGTTATAGCTCCATGTAAACCCATTTGCGCGTCAAGCAAATGGAACCATGCTACCAGGGACCGGGTTAGGATTTTTGGGTAAGAGGAGCGAATAGATTGTTAACGTCAACTGCATTTCCTTCAGATTCAGCCTTCCATATTCAGGGCAATCCTATAAGGAAAAAATACAATACTGTACCAAAAAACTTCATCTTCTCCGGCGGGAAGGTGCACAATCTGAGACCATATATACACCTTTATTAATTGTTTCAGGGTAAGAAAAATAAAAATAAAACAGAATCTTCGGCGGCATTTTCTTGACAAATAACCATGCCTGAATTTTTTTTTTTAATTTTTTTTTATTTATTGTGGAGTAGATAGTGTAGCCATGTCGAGTGAGTCTGTTTTGTACGAAGACCGTTTAGAGGAAACAAATACTAAATCAGAATTAAAAGGCTGCGAACCGATCTACCAAAGTATCTTTGTATAAATCAAGATCCTCTATATTAGATTGTTAATCACCAACTCATCTAAAAGCTTAAGCTATATCTTCAACCCTCTCACTCACATGTTGCTAGCCTTTCCTCCATAAATAGGCAAAATATATGCAAGCATTTAATATTAGATTCGAACATAGACTCTATTGGCTACTCTTATACCATATTAGTAGATTATTGACCACTAACCTAATTATTTATGTCTTTTAACACTCCAGAACAATGCGAAGGGTTGATTTTTATCCGAACACTGTTTTAATGTTTGAGTTCCATAAAGAATGATACTCCAGTAATCTTCTTGAATTTGATGTATTTTCTTCAAAACATTGAAGGCAAGTCATTTCTATTTTTACTGGCAAATTCTTGTTGTAACAGAGAATTTTCAATATATGATTAAAGTTGTATGAACGAGCTAAACAAAAGAAGTGGAATAAGAAAAAGAGAGATAATCTTATATTTTGGAATATTTATTTAGATGTTTTCTCCTTGACTAATTTTTTTCCCCCCTCTCTTTAGAAAGATTGTCCCTTGAATATGGGAAGCCGAATCTAAAGGAATCGCAGTCGACGGTAAATTAGGTGGACCAACTCTAGTTAGTGGGAAGAAATAAAAGCTGTGGTGGCATTGTTCCATTGGCTTGGCGTACGAAAGCGTGGAACTGTTTATCGATAGAACTTTAAGAGGAGAAATTTGACGACGAATTCATTTCGAGTAAGCCCCACAACAGCCCCTAGTGTGAGGCCTCTATAATTATATATAGATCCCAGGAGGGGGTCTGGTTCACCCAGCTGCCTCTTGATTTCATTGATCAAATGGAAATCCACCCAACTGCCTTCGAACAGTGTTGCCCTAGGATTTCGCAGCACTTCACATCCTATGCAGATGTCAAAGTGCTCGAAAATGCCGGAGTTATCCATAGCATTATCGATGCCAGAGAGGCCGCCGTCGATATATTCGGCAAGCTATACAGGGAATGTTCACTTATTGAGTTCTACTTTACTGACACGTGCATCAGAGCCACAAGGTATAGCAAGCGCTTTTCGCCGAAGAATATGGCATACCTGAGACGCCAATATTTTGCCTCTCCGTGGAAGTTCATAGCTTTCTGTTTGGGGTTTGTCTATTTTGGCCTTACCATTGCTCAACTCATCGTCAGTATTTATATTAAATAAACGTACACCCCTATGATGATGAACATCTTCTCATGTTTCCAAGTAGAATTGTAAAAGTATCTCTAAGGGGAATGTTTCTGAATGTATGGCTCTCATAAAAGAGTAAGTTGTCTTTTTCTCCATGCCATGGTTTTCTCTTTAATTAGCGTTAGTGTACTGGCAAATTCAGCTATTTTTTTCGATGCACTTTGAAAAAAAGGTAACGGTGCAGAATTGCAGATGCCAAATGTGCCTCCATTAGCCAACTGGACCGTGACTTGTGCATTTTTCTTCCGAATCAAAGAAAATGGTGTCTTGAGTTTTCACGATTGGCTATGGACACAGAACAAGGACGCAATTCCATCTGCCCATGGAAATGGTGATTGAAATCTTATCGAGATTGCCTGTGAAATCTCTTCTCCGTTTCAAATCCGTTTGCAAAACCTGGTACGCTCTCATCAAAAGCCCTACTTTTGTTTACAAGCACCAAACCCAGTCCACTCTCAGCCCCAGTCCTACTTTCAGCTCTCTCTTGATTTCCCTTTCTTGACCAAGTGGGCGTATTTCGACATTGTGGCTAAATTTTTTATTCTTTGCAATCCCGCAATGAGAGATTTTTGAAAAATTTCCAATGACATGGTTGGAGAACACATTTGGGGAAATTACAAATGTTGCTTTTGGGTTTTGTTTCCAACTTTCCATGCTAGGGCGAATGATTACAGGTTGATTAGGATTGTGTATCGTGTGTGTATCCCTGATGGGAAATTCTTTGTCCAAACTGATATGTAGGAAATGGGGAGTGATAATTGGAATATGAGATTTGTGGATCGCCTGCTGCCACCTTTCTCGATGGAGTTATCTACTGGGAGGCAACTATTTCAGCAAGTGATGAAGTGATTCAAGAAACTAAGAATCTTTTGGCTTTTGATCAGGTTCGACATCCATGTCAAATTTGTTTGTACACGGAGACCTGGTTCCTATATGACATCATCATTAAACGGTGGTACGTTGCTGCTTTCTCCCCTGCTTTTCCCCAAAACGATGTCGTTTTGCTCATTTTCTTAGTACACGTTCAAAGCTTCCAAGGGCCGTGTTTAGAGATTTAATTTTGGAGCTCAATTTTTTGGTTCAATTTTAGGGAATTTAGGCTCTTTGGGTATAGAGTTGGTTTAGCCACTAGGATTTAGGCACTTCGGGTTCATGGTTTAGGTACTTTGGAAAATTAACTCTCAAAACAGGATCCTTGAAAGCTTTGGAGCTATACCAAGAAAATGAGCAAAAGGACGTCGTTTTAGGGAAAAACAAGAGGAGAAAAGGAGCACCCCCAAATACATCATTACACCTTACTTATCAACTTTTATCTCAAATTTTCAAAATTATCCTCTACTTTTACCCATTAACTTTTACTAACCTACCTTTCAAAAACGCAAAATGACATACAAACTTTATTTATTAACTTTTCAATACACTCACTTATTGAGGGACTATCCAATATGAAAATGTCGACACTGAATTGGTATTGCTCACCAGTTTTTTTGTTTAATAATACGACCATTTTACTGTTTAATAATATGATTCGCCTTTTGTCCTTACCTTTGCTTGTAAAATAGTTTTGGTAGTTTATCCTTAGTTTAAGATATGAAGATTTGAATATGATACTTTGTTCATTTTTTGATCGTCTCTGTGAAGTTTTAAATGAGGGATAAAGTGAAAAATCATTACTATTTTAAATGTAAACAAAGATGCTCAATTGTGATTCGGTTTTGGGAAAAAAACTTGGGTGCAAATAGGGCAGCACGTGGTGCCGTTCGGCACATCTGGACCATCCAAAAATGTATTGGATGGTCCGAATTTCGAGAGACAAACGGGAGAGAGGAAAATGAGAGAGAGTGAGGTGAGAGAGTGTTTTAATCCGGACCGACCAATACACTTTTAGACGGCCCGGATGTGGTGAAGGGGCACCACGTCGGATGTTACCCTCTCGGCACCAAAGTTTTTCTCCGGTTTTGGGCATTGCAGTTTGGACGTTTAAAATGTGCCGAGCCATCTACTCACACCTCAAATTAATCTTTACAGTTTCAAGTACTTACCACGCTCAGTGATATAAGATGGCCCCAAGTATCGCTGACAAGTTAAATCGAACCTGCCAAAACCTCCGGACCAACTTCTTATGATAGATGCTTTTGTGGTATGGTATGGCATTCACTTTTTCTATCACATGTCAGTGTGTGTCTGTATAAGTTGTGTTTGGTTTGTAGAATTTTTTTTATTTTTTTATACCTTGGATGACAGACTATTCACGCGTTTCCTGAGCTTCTCTAATAAGATGGCCCCAAGCATTGCATTTGTTTTTTTGCTTTTTTTTGGTCCCACCTTACTTTCTAATTTACGGCTGTAGCTTCACTTTCACTATACTACGAGGGACTCGCAAACCTAGAATAATAGACGAAGGGAAGCCAAGAAAAGAATTTTTATGTAAAAAGATATTGGCGAAGGAAGGCCATGTGCATTGACAGGAACTCCCCTTCGGACTGGGCGTGAACCGTCTATATATAGATCCCAGGAGAGGGTCTGTATTTATCTCAAACCAAAAGAGGAAAACCCAAAAACTATTTCCACCGATAATACAAGTACCACTAAGTATAACCCAACTGCTTCTTGATATCCTTGATCAAATGGAAATCCATCCAGCTGAAATGAATGAAAGAGCGTTTGAGAATGTTATTCTGCGCCTTACTTCGACAATCCGTGAAGGTGCCCAGAAAGCCAAATCCTTATCTTCAGCTTGCATTTACAGGGTGCCCAGAGAGCTTCGTGAGCTGAATGAAAGAGCGTACACCCCTCGCCTCATCGCTATCGGCCCTCTTCACCGAAATGACCCACACCTCCCAACACCCATGCAACACGTCAAGATGAGTTACATGAATAACCTACTTTGTCGAATGACCCAAGGAATGGAGAACCAGGAAGCAGAGCAGAAGAAGATTTTACAAGACTGTGTGGCGGCAATGGAGATGTCAATGGACGATGCAAGGAAATGCTACGCGGAAGAAGTTACGATGGATGAGGAAATGATGTTGGTCGATGGTTGCTTCATCCTTGAATTTCTCTACAGATGCCGCCGTTATTATTACGGTTTCTACTCAAAGGTAAGGAAGCTTAGTGTAACTACATTTCTATTTTATCACCCTGTTAGAGGTGTCCTTTTTACAATTGCTACTCAGGCAGCCTGACGATGTCAATTGGTACTTTTAGCTTGCATCCAAATTTTTAAGTAGCGAAATACTCTTCATTTTTTTTTTTTTGATCGCACTTGATCATCTTTTTCTCCTCAATACTTTTAGCTTGCGTCCTAATTTTCAAGTAGGAAAAGATTCCTTTTTTTTCCCCCTTGATCAGCAGCAAAAAAGGGCTCTTAGTACTATAAAAACTCGTTCCAGTTTGCACTTTAAGGTCTTTATTTGTAGTGTTGGTTAAAGTATAAAGCGACAGTATAAAATACAAAATTGGTATTTTTGTATTGTTTCCGTCCCTAGTCCAGTACTACAATTTTGTCAATTGAGTCAATTTTTAACTTGTAGTGTACATTCCGTCTCAATTTTGTCCCTCTCAACAAATGGAATTCAATGGGAAAATTGTCATTCCAAGAGAGACTAAATTGAGATTTGATGCAAACTGCAGGGATTATTTTTAAACTTTTACTTTTCTACTTTTTGCAAATAAAAATAAAAGACACCATATGTAATATAATTCTCACCTCATTTATTTTTATTTGAATAGTCAAAATATATTGAGAAAATTAAAATATTCTTCATCTTCCATATCACGAACAGATTATGAAATTCAACAAAGAAACCACTTTGTTAGAATGACTTAAGATCGCATTTTTTCAATTGAATTTTAAGGTGATTGAGTGCATTAAAAGTTGACAATGAGAATAATCTATTTACTCGTGGGTTACTGAGACCATCTATAGCCA
Source organism: Vaccinium darrowii (assembly GCA_020921065.1). Lineage (NCBI taxonomy): Eukaryota > Viridiplantae > Streptophyta > Magnoliopsida > Ericales > Ericaceae > Vaccinium > Vaccinium darrowii. The sequence goes on along the minus strand of CM037159.1, from coordinate 1,516,341 downwards.
AGTATTCTCAAATAAAGGACCAAAATAATACTTTATATTCAAAAAAAAATTTAGAGGATGTTACTATGCGTTTCTTACTCCAAACACACACATGTAATTCCATCTCCATTTCTTTCAAAACTCAATAATTTTTTATTTTTCCTCCAATATTGCTTTCTCATAATATGTTGAATTACATGGGTCTTGTGTTTTAAAGATAATGCTAAGACCTTTTCAATAACATTAATTTTGTAAGGTATAAATGTATTAATTAAAAGTTATAATTTTTTGAAGAATTAAAATCTTAATGATCTCAAATGGAGGATCATCCTCTCTATCATCTACTTGTAGATAGCAAAAACTTATTCTCAAACTGAGAGGAGTTTTAGAGTATGGGTTGGAGATTCTCTGATAAGACCACTCATGTAAAATATACATATCGGTGTGGATGCTCTTAGGGTTTGATTTTAGAATTTCCTTATATATTTGTAACTTCTAATAAAAACATAAATCAATTTCAATGAAAAATATTGAAGTGTCGAATATATTATGTAGTGATTTTCATTTATATTTGAAACATTCAAGTAAAGGCTAAAATTTTAGAAATAGTTCTTCTAGTTTGCATGAAATTTCAATTTAGTCTCAGTGAGTGGTGAGAGAAAATGACAATTTCATCATGAAATATAGATTTCATTCCTATAAGAGCTCGAGGACAATACAGATTTCATCCCGAAATATAAGATTGAACCAAAACTAACAAAATCTAGACGCGAACACATATACTAGTAGGCTCAGTGGCACCCCTGTCAAAGGCAGACCAACAACTAGATTGCTAGGCTAAGAACTAGCCATTGATCTGGTTTTGCCCTTGAATTTCGTTTGTGTCATACCCGTTCCGAGTATTTATGTTTAATTCGCATTTTCTAAAATTGATTATGAGTTTATATACTTGTATTTGTCTTGCAAGAGGATGGAGTGTGGGCAGTGTGGCATTAATTTGTGAGATTGGAGCACATGGCTTATGAGACACACACACACACAATCATTTTTCTTTCCCAGGGCTCAATAATAGAGCTTAAGGGGGGGGATATTTTCCCAAAGATCAGATTTCTACACACAGAGAGAGAGAGAGAGAGAGAGAGAGAGAGAGAGAGAGAGTACGTTAGAGAGAGGAGGAGAAGAAGAAGAAGAAGAAGAAGAAAGTTGGGGAAAATCTATAAAGAGGTAAGCTCTATATTTTTATGTTATAGAGGGTTGATTCAAACTTAAATAGATGTGATTATTGGGTGTTTTAAGATCTGATTACACTTTGGAAATTGGGTTTTTACTTCAAGAAATTCGTGGATCATATGATTGTGCAAACTGTGTTTTGAATAAATTGAATCTGCTATGGTTTTTGGTGAATTTATGGACGTGGTTCCTGAACTTGTAATTTTATGAAATTTTTACAGTAGCTACCCATGGATGTCTTCGGTGTTGTGTTAAATTTTCGTGATTTTATGAGAAGCACAGAAAATATGAAAAATGTTTTACCGAGCTGCTGTCGGGTTCGCGTCTGTGCAGACAGCACTGACACTCTTTGGAAAAATGGGCATAACTCATAGCTCGAGTATCCGTTTTGCGAACCGCTTTTTGATTTGGAAACTAGACTCGTATACCTTCGAGATTATGTAGGGCTTGTGCCTTAAATTTCTGTAGGAAATAGCAGTTTTTGATTTGAAGTTGATGGTAGAGGAATTCTGGAAATCTGGGCAGCCTTTTGAGTTGAGTTTTTCATGAAGTTTGCTATAGCTAAGCATGGTTAATGGATATGGGTTTTTATGGGTTTCATGTGTTGATGAGTTGGTGATGTTTTGGAGTTGGAATCGTTGGTGTAGGTGGAGTAGATGATTTATGATGAATTGTTGAGTGAAGAAGGTTCTGCAGAATTTATAATCTTGTGATTTTGTTGTATAAATTCGATTGAGCGTATCTACATCATCCGGGCTCCAATTAGGATGAATTTTATATCGAAATCTATGTACTGGAAGTCTACTTTCTAATGGTGGTGGTCTCACAGCCTAATTTTGAACCTATAGAAAGTTGTAGCCAAAATATGACAGACTGTCTGGCTAGATTATACGTTTGCTGTGTTGAATTTCTGAGTTTGTGCATGAATTCGACTTGGTTCTTTTGCTTATAAAAATCCATGAAAAATCAGGGATTAACTTAAGCATGTGGTAGAGTTGTTTACCAAGTCTTAGCCGATTTTGATGTATATTCTAATTATGACAGATTTTACAAGTGTGTGGATGTCCCTATTGAGTGTTGTGTTGTAGCAAACGGTTTGATTCACGGAGTTGTTGGCTGTGGATTAATTCCACAATAGCCTTATATTTCCATATTTAAGCATTTGTGCTAATGTTTAAAGATGATCATATGCTGATATGGTTTAGCTTGTGGCTAGGTGACAAGTCGGGTCATCGTGAGGTGCCGAAACCGTAAGTTTGGCATACTCCAGTCGAATCAGAGGTGAGTGTGTTTGATATATTCATGTTCAATAACATATAACTGAGTTGATGATGTATTGTTGTAAAGACGGGTGTATATTATGTGATGATGACGTGTTGTTGTGAAGATGAATGTTGTTATGCTAATAGATATATTAGCTGCTGATGATGTGTTGTTGTGAAGACGGATGTATGTCATGTGATGATGATGTATTGTTGTGAAGATGGATGTATATCATGCTAATAGATGTTTTAGCTGTGGATATGCATGTATGATGTGTGTGAAAGATGGTATCTGCGAAGGGGCTGTGGATTGAGTTACACAGTGACCTAGGATACATTGTATATTGTGTGTGAAAGATGGTATCTGCGAAGGGGCTGTGGATTGGGTTGCACCGCGAGTACGTTGTGTCGGCTAGCTACCGGTGACAACGAGCGGGGTGTGCTCCCACAGTGACCTAGGATACATAGGATGTGGCAGACGTGCCACTTGCATGTGATTGGTTTTATACATGTTGAAAGTTGATGTATAATGATGTTGTGTTTTGGATGTTGATTTAGTTGATGTATAATGTTGTTGTGTTTTGGCATGTTGATTTGGTTGTATTTTATTGAGCAAATCTATGTCTCACACACTCTGGATTTCCTTTATGGTTTTCTAGATAGCAGGAGCTGTAGAGGGGGTCCACTACCGGTCAGCGTTGGGTTGAGGAGTTGATGTCGAGTGAATTTTGGACATGTTGTCATCCAATACTTTTAATGGTTTGTAAAGAGTATTTTTGAGCACATGTATTGTTAAAGTTGTTCCTGAGTAGACCGCATGATATTGTTGAGTTAGTGATTTAACGTTGGCATTTTCATTTATTTATGTGAAGAAGTCTTCCGCTGTGTTATTGTTATAAGAGTTTATTAAGTTGATGTTGAGTTTTGTGTTGGAATGCCACGTGGCCGCACCGGTTCGGACCCACATCGGGTGCCGTTTACGGGGCGGGGTGTGACAGTTTGTTTCCTTGACGTCGTGAGCGAGAGGGACGAAATTGAGATGAAATGTATACTATATGATCAAAATTGACAGAATTAGTCCTAAATGGACAAAATTAAGACTTCATAAAAACCAGAGAGACCTTGATAAAATTTACTGTATTTTTTTATCTAGGAGTTACCATAGTCAACTGTCACCCAACTAGGGCCGGCCTAGGGGTAAACCCATCTAGCTTTCAGGCTTGGGCAACCTCTGGAAGGGCTTGATCCAAGTAGTTTTTTGCAAAGCTGTAAATATACTTTTTTATAAGTGTGTGTATTTGTATAAATGTGTGTGCATGTTGAGTGTTTCTAGACTTTTTACTTTTTTTCCTCCCAATCACAATATTACGAAAAAATCACAATACTTAGTTACTTTGTAAAAAATTTAACGTTTAACAAGCACAACAATAATATACAAGTGATATGTTTTTACATTTGATTAAAAAAAAATTATTCATTGGTGGAAAATTGAAAACAAATCGAATGACCTAACACGATTTATGGGTTTTTCACAAAAAATCAAAAGAAGAGGTTTTCGTTATTTTCTTATAAAAAAAAAAAGAGAAAAAACTCTTACAAGATTTTGTAGTGTTTTTTTTTTTTTTTTGAAAAAACTCTTGAAGATGTAGGGAGCTCAATATTGGAAGCAATGTTTTAAAACCCAGACCGGACCGGCCGGTTCAACCGGTTGACTCGTCAACCGGCCCTTGATCCGGTTCGATTCCAGCCAATAACCGTTCAGATTCTAAAACTGGCCTAAAAAAAGAGAACCGGTCTTGCTTAGCGGTCGAACCGCCAATCCGCAAGAACCGTTACCGGGTTGAGCAACCCGGACCGGAAAATTTGAACTTGACTTTTAATGCTTTTGTTGCCAACTCATTACGTCAGAAGCATATTTTGTCATAGGGCCCACATCCAGTGGTGCCCATTTATGACTGCCAGCTGCTTTTCGAAGGGTTCTTGACCTTTTATATAGGAAAAATGAATCACAAAGTTGCTATCCCTCCGATGTGGGATTGGGAAAACCATTAGTGAAACAGAAGAAGACCAACTCCCTTTATTTCTTCTTACTTCTTACTTCTTGTACAAATTTTTTTTTATAGGCTTATTTTATTTAATTATATATTTTAAATATATATTTAATATAATTATGACGTCACGGTTCGATAGCGGTTCAACCGCGGTTCAACCAGTGACCCGTCTGCCCAACCCCTTTTCCGGTTCATCCTCCGGTCCGGGTTTCAAAACATTGATTGGAAGTTTGCTTCAGGCTCCTCAAATATTAAATGGGCAACAAGTTATAAGTGGGTGTGGGCAACTCAAATATCAGGGCCCGCTCTGACTCCAACCTTCAGGCCTCCAATTCCTCACCACTATTAACGCTCATGTGGGACACTACTTTTATAACAATTCTCCTAAACTTCAGAAGGAAACTACAAGTATTTTACTTATGGAACATCCAATGCCAATGGTTTAGCTAATTTAAAGAGTAACAGAAAGATGAGCACAAATTTCTAGAGTAGAGAAGGTGGAAATTCCAGTCCTGTTGAATCCGTGGGTATGGCCGCAAGTTCAAAAGACTATTAATTTGGATTAATATAGAAACAAATCTTCTTGCTATTGCAATGGAAAACTGATCTTTCTGTGTATTTGGATTAATGTAAAAACTGAGATTGTTTAACTATTTTTTTATTTATATAAAAATTAGAAATCTATATTTAATCATTGAACTACAATAAAGCACTATATATAACGTACTTGGAGGGCCAGTCCTAAGATTCTCGGAGTCTAAGACGAACTTGTAAATCTGGCCCCTATGTTTTCTTTGAAAAAAATAAAAATAAAACTAAATTCAAAATGATAGTTAATTTGTACTATATTTTGTTTTTTTTTCCCCCATGATTCATTCCGTTGTTTCAAATAAAAACTAGTTTTTGTCATATTATTTTTTGTACCAATAAAAAAAAAATCCTTTGAAAGTGTGAGTTTGTGAGAAGGGAAAAACATTGTTATGGAGAAGGAAAAGAGAGGTCCGCGAATTTTATCATGTACGTATTAGATAGTGAAACTATGTTTTTCCACTAGACTACCTACCTCATTGATAATATAAGCGATAGATTAAACATATATTCTATAGGTATACTATCCGGGGCCCTAATTTTGGGTCAAAATTCCGAGGCCAAAGTCAGCCTTACACGCCTTGGCTCAGAGTCAGCCCTACAGTTACTTGCTCAATGAGTTGAACTAAAGAAAATAGTAACATTGTTCCTCGCTAATTATTAGAGAAAGGGTGACAAAATGTGTTTGTTCTCAGATGACTACAATAGGCAAGGAATTTATATATTTTTCCTCTGTTTATCTATCAAAAACAAGATAAAAGTTTTTTTCCTCACCTAATAATGAGTACAATTTGCATAGAAAACTACTTTTTTTTTACCTACTAAGTGATAAAATTTAGGTTTCGTTGGTGAAAAGGTTACAATTTGCCAGAAAATATATATATTTTCCTCGTTACTTTTTTAAATGTCCAAAAAAATTCTTGCGAATGTGTACCATTTGCGAGGAAAAATAATTTTGTCTCTAGATGTTTGCATTAGGCTACTTTTGCAAAGTGTTTATCAATTTCAAATGATTTAATTTGTCAAATAAACGAGGATATACTAATGTACTTTATTAATTTTCCATTTCAAAATGCAGGGACTGGACAAGGAAGATCCTATTTTCCGTAACAATGCTACTATTATCGCCGTACAACAAGACTTGCTAATCCTAGAGAACCAGATTCCATTCTTAGTGCTTGAGAGATTGTTCCCTCTCACTCTGGCTCGGGTCCCAAATAATCCCCTGAAGAACTTGTCGCTTACCGATTATGTGTTTCTACCACTTGTTGACAGTATCCTTCGGGTTTCGGGCAACAAAATCAATAATTCTAAACCTGAAGGAGAGGTTTCAAGTCCTAGTAATGTTAATTACTATCATATCCTCCACAAACTGCATCATGATGTCCGTCCTCAGCATCAAACCAAGGAATGGGGAGGGCTCTACCTGCCTTCTGCATCAGAACTGGTCCATGCAGGAGTCAAGTTTGTACCCGGTATGAGAAATGATCTGTTCAAGGTCCAGTTCATTGAAACTATAGGACCATTTTGGTGGTTTCGTAGTGCTTATTTCGAAATCCCACCTCTTGAAGTAGATGATGGCATCGAGCTATTCCTTAGGAATTTCATTGCCTTCGAACAGTGTTGCCCTGGGATTTCGCAGTATTTTACATCCTACGCATGTCTCATGGAGAGGCTCATGGAATCTGATACAGATGTCCAAGTGCTCGAAAAAGCCGGAGTTATCCATAACAAGCTCGGTGCCCCAGAGGCCGCCCTCGATATATTCGACAAGCTATCCAAGGAAGTTACAATCAGTGAGTTCTACTTCGCTGGCGCGTGCAACAGAGCCACAATGTATAGCAAGCGTTTTTGGCCGAAGAATATGGCATACATGAGAAGCCAGCGTAGCCAGTTCATAGCTTTCTGTTTGGGCTTCGTTGCTTTTGGCGTTTCCGTTGCTCAACTCATCGTCGGCATTTATAGCATTAAATAAACGTACACCCCTATGATGATGAACATCTTGTCATGTTTCCAAGTAGAATTGTAAAAGTATCTCTAAGGGGAATGTTTCAGAATGTATGGCTCTGTAAAAGAGTAAGTTTGCCTTTTTCTTCATGACATGTCTTTCTTACCATGTGATAGTATATGGTTTTTTCTTTAATTAGCGTTAGTGTACTGGCAAATTCAGCTATTCTTCGTTTCTTGTCTTGTTAAACAGCCGGACAATATAATTATGTATTATATCAAATTAAAAACGCTATTCAAGTCCGGTTTATTGATATTGGCATACAGTTTACACCCAAATTTGGCATTTTTTTCCAAAAGGCCAAAAAGCTATTATTTTCGGACTAAAGTGGGCTAATTTCACTTGCAAAATTAATGGGCTGCGTTAATTTTATTATGTTAAGTCTTGGCCCAATTAATTTTTATGAGCTTAGCCTATTTAATATTTCTCGGCAATGGTAGAACCCGATTAATTTTGGGCCATGAGAAATGAAGGAGGCGGTTATAGACGATAATTTCTGGAATTATAAATAAAGGCCATTAATATTAATTTAAAATGGCTCCATTATCACAATTATCCCCTAGAAGTGCACGTGTGAAATGCCAAATTGCAAGAATAAGGAAATGGATCTTATATGCTGGCAAGAATTGGTTCCAAAGGTAGAGGTAGTTATGGGCCATGACACATGGGATAATTTTTCCAAGATAATTCAAAGGCTATATATTTTTCCTCTGAAGGATACACGTGCACGAGAAGAATAAGTAGTGGGGGGTGAATTCTTCTCCATTATCTGGTTTATACATGTAAAGAAGAAATGGGTCAGTACTTAACCGCCAATAACTGCGGCAAATGGAGGGAAATTTGTCAACATGGGACACTTGGCAATTTGTGGTGAAGGCTGGAAGTTGAAGAAGACACTTGGCATCATCTCGACGTAAGGGAAGTTGGCGCCAAGAGCCTATAAATACAAGAATTCAAGAAGAAAAAAGGGTTCTACAGCTATCAACCTCACGGTTAAAATCAAAACTCAAGTCTCTCGACTTACCTCCAAAGTCTCTCGACTTATCTCGCACGTAAGGCAAACCACGAACTATTTGCAACTCTACCCTTTGAGGGTTGCACGCGCGCAATCGCACGAACGAAGTCAAAAAAAGGTCTCGAAGGCCTCTATCACTTTTGGACTGTGACGTATAGTCCGGGAACGCCCAGCTCACAAACCACAGTAGACGCTTGTGGTTTCTTCGGTGTTAACACATACGTAAATTCTTATAAATGCACACTCTAAAGGAACTGGACATAGCCACACATAGAGGATTTCTCCGACTCCTGCACGAATAATTCGGGGGAGGCATTGTGGTGTTGTGCACAGTGTTGTGCGACAAAACCACGTCGTTCTGCTCATTTTCTTAGTATACCTCTAAAGCTTCCAAGGGACTTTGAGGGTTAATTTTGGGGTTCCATTTTAGGGTTCAATTTTAGGGGATTTAGGCTCTTTGGGGTAGGGTATTGTGGGTTTAGGCACTTCAGGTTTAGGGTTTAGGCACTTTGTAGTGGTTTTTTCTTCCTCCAAACATGGCCCTTGGAATCTTGGAGTTGAGTCCAAAAATCAAACAAAACGATGTAGTTTTGCAGCACAACGCGGCGCACTAACACCTACCGCATAGCACTACCCCGGATCCAAATACAGAGCAACTAAATTCTATGAAATGTAACTAGACAGTCTTATTTTCTTTTTTAAAAGCAAAAGAGAAATATATTAATCTTTGGAAGGAGTACAAAGATTAAAGGGATCCATGGAGAGGGCATCACAACGAATAGAAGCATCCCAACTAAGTTGGCACCCAACCATCTATTGTTTACACATTGCACAATGAACAACAAAGAAAAGTGTTGGTGACCTGACGTGGTCGAGTTTTGATCCGCTCGACCAAGATGCATGCCTCAACTCTTCAATCCATACCTACACATGTATCCGCCGGACTGCACGAGAGCTGGAGTGTTACACTAACCCACATCGATTGCTTACCTAAATCACCCAAGTTTAATTAATATAATTTAACGGCTACTCCACCTGTTGCTCTAATTGATTTTAGGTTGGAACACTCTAATTAAAAAACTGAATATGGTATTAGAGTAGGTACATAATAGATCATGTGTTACAATCTCACCATCTACAAATTATTAAAATATTTACACATTTCTTTGATGAGTTGGTGGTTAACAATATGATAATAATCATGCATCAATATATCTTAGTCTTACATATCTACCATTTACATATTTGCAATAAAAAGAAAATGCATGGTGTCGGTGAAAGCAGTGGTGTGAACCGATGCTGTATTTGGGGTGTGGACAAATTAGTGCTTACTGCTATATTTTGGAGCTTAGGTTGCAACTTGCGAATGAAATCAGGTAAATTGGAATTTCAATTCTTGTTGCATGCTTTTGACGTGTGTTTGAGCATGAGTCCGCGTTTGGCAAAGCCGATTTCGGTATAGGCAGAGTAGTTCATGAGTTGGGTTTTATGCGGCCTATATACAAACACTATTTATTATTCTTATCGGTCAGTCCTCTACAAAGTTTGTATGAGGTGGAAAATTTTAATCCCATCTAAAAAGACCAACTAATCCTGTTATAAGCTTTATTTATATCAAGGAGGAGAGCAAACACAGCCTTACTACCCGTCTTCTTATGACAAATGAACTCCATAAGCTCATGCGCCATAAGGATATTATCAACAACATGCCTCCCTGAGACAAAGACATTCTGAAACTGAGAAACTAAATGATCCAAAATTCTCCGCAATCGATTAACTAACACACGCCATTGCATAGGCTAATAAGCTGAAAATCATTAAAAATAATCGGATTGGGAATTTTAGGAATAAGGGTAATATATGTATGATTAATCTCCTTCAGCATCAAACCTGAATGCAAAAATGATAGCACTACCCTTGACACTTCTTTCCCCACAACATCCCAATTTTTATGATAAAAAGCCACAATGAAGCTGTCCGGCCCAGGTGCTTTAAAACGGATTTGGGGACCCTATAGTGAGGTCAATCTGGTCATCTATCTCGACACTGAAGGCTCAGATTTAATCCAAAATTTCAAATGATTCGAGCAATTTATTGTTTGGATTAAAATCTGAGCGTTCATTGCCAAGATAGACGGCCGAATGGTCTCTACAGGACCCAAGACCCAATTGAAATACCCCCTAGACCCAATTGAAATACCGCAGCCGTGCATTTAGAGTGGAGATCAAATCAAATGAAGCCACAATCCCGCCACCGCAGATTGACCACGATTCCCCCCACAGGTCTAACACTACAGGCACCAAAAATGTTGTGAAATTAGATAATTCCTCTGTCCCCAGTTTACAATCTTTTTTACAATCTATAATATTTTGGTGATTTTGAAAGCTATATGTAATATAACAAATTGAGATCTATCAAACAAGATCTATATTGTATATAAAAAATATTACTAATTAAAAAATATAATTTATTTTCTATCCTGTTAGGACGGAATGAGGAACTATAAAATGAGAATAGAGAGTATTTTTTATCGAATATCGATGCACTTTGAAAAAAAGGTAACAGTGTAGAATTGCAGATGCCAAATGTGCCCCCATTAACCAACTGGACCGTGACTTGTGCATTTTTCTTCCAAATCGAAGAAAATGGAGTCTTGAGTTTTTGCAATTGGCTTTGGACACAGAACAAGGACGCAATTCCATCTGCCCATGGAAATGGTGACTGAAATCTTATCGAGATTGCATGTGAAATCTCCTCCGTTTCAAATCCGTGTGCAAAACTGGTACGCTCTCATCAATAGCCCTACTTTTGTTTACAAGCACCAAACCCAGTCCACTCTTAGCCCCAGTCCTACTTTCAGCTCTCTCCTTGTATCCACTATCAACCGCAAAGCCAATCCCATTTGATGAGCCTAAAACTCTTGATTTCCCTTTCTTGACCAAGTGGGCGTATTTCGACATTGTGGCTAAATTTTTGATTCTTTGCAATCCCGCAATGAGAAATTTTTGACAAATTTCCAATGACATGGTTGGAGAACACATTTGGGGAAATTCCAAATGTTGCTTTTGGGTTTTGTTTCCAACTTTCCATGCTAGGGCGAATGATTACAGGTTGATTAGGATTGTGTATCGTGTGTGTATCCCTGATGAGAAATTCTTTGTCCAAACTGATATGTAGGAAATGGGGAGTGATAATTGGAATATGAGATTTGTGGATCCCCTGCTGCCACCTTTATCTACTGGGAGGCAACTATTTCAGCAAGTGATGAAGTGATTCTTGTTTCGTTCGACACGAGTGATGAGCCCAGAAACTAACATCATCATTAAACGGTGGTACGTTGCTGCTTTCTCCCCTGCTTTTCCCCAAAACGACGTCATTTTGCTCGTTTTCTTAGTACACCTTCAAAGCTTCCAAGGGCCGTGTTGGAGACTGAATTTTGGAGCTCAATTTTTGGGTTCAATTTTAGGGAATTTAGGCTCTTTGGGGTATAGAGTTGGTTTAGCCACTAGGATTTAGGCACTTCGGGTTCAAGATTTAGGTACTTTGAAAAATTAACTCTCCAAACAGGACTCTTGGAAGCTTTGGAGGTATATTAAGAAAATGAGCAAAAGGACGTCGTTTTAGGGAAAAGCAAGGGGAGAAAAAGAGCACCCCCGAATACATCATTACACCTTATCAACTTTTATCTCAAGTTTCCAAAATTATCCTCCACTTTTATCCATTAACTTTTACCAACCTACCTTTCTAAAACGCAAAATGATATGCAAATTTTTACTTATTAACTTTTCAATACACTCACTTATTGAGGGACTATCCAATATGAAAATGTCGACACTGAATTGGTATCGCTCACCAGTTTTTTTGTTTAATAATACGACCATTTACTGTTTAATCCAAAGGCGAAATACTGTTTAAGTGAACCCCTTTTTATGTATAGGAAAATTTTGAAAGAGAAGATTTACTGAAAGCCACTACAACAATTTACACCATTTCCGACTAAAATCACCGACTAAATAATGTTTAGTCGGAAATTATTGTCCAATTTCCGACAAAATAAATGTTGGTCGGAAATTATCACCTCAATTTCCGACTAAATAATTTTAGTCGGAAATTACCACCAATCACCGACTAAATTTTTGTTGGTCGGAAAAAATTCAAAGGTTTGGCCGACTAAAATAATTTTAGTCGGAAATTGTTTGAAATTCACCGACTAAATAATATTTAGTCGGAAATTGTTTGAAATTCACCGACTAAATAATATTTAGTCGGAAATTGTTTGCAATTCACCGACCAAAATTGTTTAGTCGGAAAAAATTAGTATTTTCCAACCAAATATTTAGTCGGGAAATCAAGGTAAAAATTTAAACATTTCGAAATTTTTTGTTGGGGAAATTAGTAATCTCCGACCAAATATTTAGTCGGAAAAAAGAATACATTTACCGACTAAATAATATTTGGTCGGAAATTGTTTGCAATTCACCGACCAAAATTGTTTAGTCGGAAAAAGTTAGTATTTTCCGACCAAATATTTAGTCGGGAAATCAAGGTAAAAATTTAAACATTTCGAAATTTTTTGTTGGGAAAATTAGTATTCTCCGACCAAATATTTAGTCGGAAAAAAGAATACATTTACCGACTAAATAATATTTAGTCGGAAATTGTTTGAAATTCACCGACTAAATAATATTTAGTCGGAAATTGTTTGCAATTCACCGACCAAAATTGTTTAGTCGGAAAAAGTTAGTATTTTCCGACCAAATATTTAGTCGGGAAATCAAGGTAAAAATTTAAACATTTCGAAAATTTTCGTGTATAGTTTGGCGGGGAAATTAGTATTCTCCGACCAAATATTTAGTCGGCAAAAGAATAAATTCACCGACTAAATAATATTTAGTCGGAAATTGTTTGCAATTCACCGACTAAATATATTTTAGTCGGAAAAAAACATTGATTATGATTTTTTTTTATCATCAATAAATATGGTTTGTCAAAATAAATGAAAGAAGAAATTTTCCCATTGATTTTTTATCATCCAAACCGTTCAATGTCAACATTGGCGGAGATATTTTTATTTTCCGACCAACTATTTAGTCGGAAATTATCTCTAATTTGCCGACTGAAATTTTTTTAGTCGGCGAATAATAGTTTTCCGCCAATTCAATGATTTCCAAAAATTTCGCGAAAATTTCGGCGGGAATTTTTAACAAAATGATAATAAAACGAAAAAGAAAAAAGAAAGACACTCCAAACTTTAAAATTTAAAAAATAATAATAATTTTTTTTAGAGAGAGAGAGAGAGAGAGTTTGGACAAAAAAAAATAAAATAATCTTTTAAAATATTTTTTTACATGTTTGATTATTGATACATTGCCTTTTATCTAATAAATATTTTGAAAAAAAAACATTTTTTTCTTTTTGTAAAAAATAAAAATAAATAAATAAATAGTGTTTTGCTACTTGTAAGTAAGTCACTAAGTCATGAACAAAAAAATAAAAAAATAGAAAAATTTACAAATTTCAAAAAAAAAAAATAATTTTTGTTAGGGAGAGAGAGAGAGAGAGAGAGAGAGAGAGAAAGAGATGGACAAAAAAACAAAAAAAAAAATACAAATTATTTTTATAAAAAAAAGATAGAAATTCAAATTATAGGAATTAGATTATCTTATTAAATTATTAGATGTTAAATTATAGAAATTATATAAATTATAGAATTATTTTTTATTAAATTTGGTTATAGAAAATTATAAATTATACAAATTAAATTTGATTCCTTTCATAGTTTCACTGTCTCACTCTCACAGGAACACAATAATGGGCCTCCACTTTCCGGACCAAATTTCGACGATCGGAACCGTTGGATGTGTTTAAAACGTGTTTTCAGTGTCCTACGCGAGGATTTTGCAAAAAATAATACCCGAAAGTAGTTGATCGGAGTAGGTTTTCGTAAAACTACTATACAAAAACCTGGCTCGATCAAGCCCTTTTGGGTATTTTTTTTTTCAAATCTTTGCATAGGACCTTAAAAACATGCTTTAAACACATCTAACGGTTCAGATTTAAAAAAAAATTGATTAGGTGGCCTTGAAGTGGTGCATTATAGTACTGAAATTCCATTAGAAGCACTAAATGTGTTTCGATCGTGTTGTTACCGATATCGGATGATCATCAATTTGGGGGAGAATGATAGAATTGATGAGATGCTAAATCGTAACGGTTCAGATCGAACATTCGGAAAAACGAGTCTGCACCTACCTTGCAATTCTATACATCAAACTTACTTCTATATGAACCAAGCTACTATGTTATATTATAATGTACGATAACCATACAATTGCAACACAACTATGACGATCCACACCGTTCACTTTGTTTGTGTTGATGTTTTAATGACTCTCGCCAATTTTTTCGTCTATCGGATTTTGAAAGGTCCTTCATCGCAACACAATTACGACGATCTTCGCTGTTCATTACAAAAAGTGGCTTTTGGGTCCCATTTTTTTGACCCGCGTGTGTAATCCGAACCGTTAGATAATTTCAACATAATGTTTTGTATGTCATTGCAAAAAATCAGGTCAATTGGATATGCGTAACTCGTCGATCCAAGGTACGCACATCCAATTGATTTCAAAACTTGCAGTTTGGATGTACCAGTTACGCATATCCAATTGACCTGATTTTTTGCAAGGTCGTAAAAAACGCTATTTTAAAAATATTTAACGGTTTGGATTATTGACGCGGGACTAAAAAGTGGGACCCAAAAGTCATTGTACAAAATTGGCGCATCTGCAATTAGTTTTTTAAATATTTTTACTGTTGCATTATTAAAACAAATGGAAAAACAAAAAACAAGTTTTTTAGTGTTGCCGACTAAAAGTTAGTCGGTGAATACTTGGTAATTTTGCGGGAACTTAAAAAATTGGTGAAAACATTGGCGGGTTGGGAACAACCCCAATTTCGTTCTAACTTTAACCTAGACTAGTGTTTCACAGAAACATACATCCAGTCTCTTCTCTAGCCAAACCCCTCTCGCCCCCATCGCCGCCGCCACCGCTGCCGCGTCACTCTTCCTCCTCTCTCTCTCTCTCTCTCTCTCTCTCTCTCTCTCTCCTTCTCCAGGTTTCCACTAAACCAGATCCATATCGTTCAGTCTCTCGAAGAATGGTCTCTCTCTCTCTCTCTCTCTCTCTCTCTCACACACACACACACACTCGTACAGACACGCACACTCGCACACACATCTACAACGGTAATTACGGATAAGGCCCAACACGTCAGTTCGCTAGCTGTGAAGTATGGAGCACCGTGGTCGAATATGTCTTCCATCTTCAGTAATTTCTCTAGTAAGAGGGTTAAGCGCAATCAACTTAATTAGAAACTGATTTATTTTGTTTTCCCCCTTTTCAACAGATCTCTGATTTCGACTGATTTAGGAAAGTCGTGAAGCCTGTTGGTTTTACCCCGTTTGGGTCAGCTCTCAACCAGTGCAACGCTGTCTCTGAAGGTAATTATAATCGGGTTTGTTTTTGTTTTTGTTTGGTGGGCGATACATGGGAACAGCAATTCGAGAGTGTCCTCCCTGGTGTGGTGTCAATCAGGCTCAAGTGGTTTGCCGCCTGGTCGGTTGTTTTCGCCTAACATTGACGGGGCGGTTTCACATTGAGATCTGTTTGATTTGAAAGAAAAGGTATTAATCCATGCATTTGGGATTTCTGAAATACAAAGACGACATTTTGCACAACATGCTTTTATGGTAGTGTTTCAATGAATGAAACACCGACAATGAATGAAATACCGCCACATTGATATGTTGATAGATATGTAAAATGTTGTTGTGTTTCTTAGACTTTCTCAATAAAAAACCACCTACAAATGGAACAAAAAAAATAAAAAAAACCACCTACTTCGTTTCCCAGTTAATAGGCAGCTGGTTTTTAGTTTGGATACCGTTCTGCATTGGAGCGGAGATGATGCTGCTTCTCTGCATTTATTGTTGGTTCTATACAGAGAACTAATTTTCTTCTCGTTTCCTTATTAGTTTGATTTGAGTTGAATATGAAATGTTGTACTCTGTGTTTGCAGGTTGCGCTAGATTCAATTGGTGTCTCAATTTGGCAGATGGCTGCAGGACCTATTATCAGTTTGCCCCGTCATACAAAAGATGACACCCTACTCATTGAAAATGGGCATGCTAATGATAAAATTGGTGATGGTGATGACCCTGAAACAAGTGAGAGTGAAGATGACAGTGATTTGGTTGAGCTTCATGAACAACCAACCAGTGAAAATACGCTCATGGCACTTGCCTGTGATGATGGTTGTGTGCGGATATATAGTATCTCTGACTCTGATAAGTTAACTTATGTGAAATCATTGACACAGGTCGGTGGTGAGATTTCTGGACCTTTCCGTCTAATGAATTTGGTTTTTTTTTGTTTTTGTTGTTATATGACTGTTCCTTTGTATTGTTGTCGTTTCAGGGCGTGTTCTAAGTGTTACCTGGAGTCCTGATGGAAATTCAATATATTCAGGGAGCAGCGACGGGTATGTATCTGATTTTGAAGTTGTGGAGCACGATTATAATAAAAATACTGATTGTACCTTACAATTTTGATGGGAATTATCAAATTTCCAAAGCTTCTTGTACTAAAAGTAGACTGTTCAAATAAGATCTATAGGATAACAGTTGGTGCTGGAGGTTTAGGTAGTGGACGTGATGTTTGCATATGGTCGTTACGTGCATTGAGGTAAAAATAGTTCTTTTACATGGTACTTGATGGGTATAGTTTTTGGGATTCTCCATGGGAGGTTATCTCATTCATAGACATACCCCACCGGTATCGTACTTACTCAAATGTTGGCTTCCTAATTATCGCCTTGTCAAAAAAAATTATCGCCTTGTCATCTATATGAGGTGTGTTGATATTCTTTGCTAGAGAGAAAAGGTCAACAAAAATGATAATTCCTTTTAGTTTTGGTTAACCTCAATGCTGCAAAATTTGTGTCTCATCACCAGCATGAGAGAATACTCAACTATATTACATGGATTGTTTGAAATGCATGAATTACCTGTATCGAAAAATCAACACTTGGGACACGTATCTGACATTTTCAGTTGGTCATTCACCAAAGACGTTTTGAAACCAAGTTTAGATTTACACTTAGAACGGTACTAGTTAGATGGAAGGGAGCAAAGCAAATAATCTCTCTAACAAATAAGAATGAGTTGTTCAATCCTCGTGGTTATAGCTGTATTTAGCCCATCTCTTCTAACTTTGCATGATAATGTTAACTTGATAATTGATTAACTATAGATTAGTAAGTAGCCTTATTTAGGAGTTGTTATGGAAGAAAAATCTTTGTGTTAGCTCATATGATCAATGTCTGGCCGGTTACATACTAAACTTGTTTCCTCGGTTTTTCCCCATCGTAAAAGGCATTAATTCTTGTAGTGTTCCACTATGCATAGGACTATGTATTTACTTGAATTTCAATATCCCTGTTATCATTGACTCCTTGATACCATGATGTCGATGAAAAGGTTGTATCTAATAATCGTGATGTTTTGTTCTTTTTACAGATGGAGTGCCGCATCCGGTTATGAGCTAGATGAAAAGGTTGAATTTTTGCTATGTATTCTCTACCGTGGTTGGATATTATCGTGTGTTCTAGTGTTTGGATGGATACTTTTTATTTTATCCTTGGATGGATTGTTTTTGGATGATGCTATGGACATTGTGGTTGGATTTTGTATTTCACAGTTTTTGTAGTATGATACTATTTTGTTAGGTGAAGACCTTTAATTTGGGAAGCCTTCCATTTTGTGCTTTATTAATTAATTAGAGTAGGTTGGTGAAATCTTGTATGGAATGATTGGTTGTTTGATTTGCTCGATGGTTAGAAACCAAGTTTGACAAATTTAACGATTCAATACGAGCTCGGATTAAAATTGCAAAAAAAAAAAAAAATCATTTACCAACTAAATTATTAGTTGGAGAATAAAACAATTTCACCGACCAAATAATCTAGTTGGAGATAAAAAATATATTCACCGACCAAATAATTTAGTCGGTGAATATTTTATTTTTCTCCGACCAAATATTTGGTCGGTGAATATTTCATTTTTCTCCGACTAAATATTTAGTTGGAGAAAAATGAAATATTCACCGACCAAATATTTGGTCGGAGAAAAATAAAATATTCACCGACTAAATATTTAGTCGGAGAAAACAAAACTTTTTCCGATCAAATATTTAGTCGGAGAACAATGAAATATTCACCGACCAAATATTTAGTCGGAGAAAAATAAAATATTCACCGACCAAATATTTAGTCGGAGAAAACAATACTTTTTCCGACCAAACTTGTTTTGGTCGGAAATTACAATCCCCTACCTCATTCCGTCGACCAAACGGGCCGACTAAATGTTTGGTCGGAAATTACTATTGCCGACTAAATTACGACATTTTCCGACTAAAATTTTAGTCGGCAATGGGGAAAATTGTTGTAGTGAGCTAAGTACTAGATAAAGTAAAACTCCTTTGCCTTTGAAAGAGAAGATTTACTCATTTTTCGCATGTAATATGATTCGCCTTTTGTCCTTACCTTTGCTTGTAAAATAGTTTTGGTAGTTTATCCTTAGTTTAAGATATGAAGATTTGAATATGATACTTTGTTCATTTTTCGCATGTAATATGATTCGCCTTTTGTCCTTACCTTTGCTTGTAAAATAGTTTTGGTAGTTTATCCTTAGTTTAAGATATGAAGATTTGAATATGATACTTTGTTCATTTTTTGATCGTCTCTGTGAAGTTTTAAATGAGGGATAAACTATAAAGTGAAAAATCATTACTATTTTAAATGCAAACAAAGTGCTCAATTGTGATTCGGTTTTGGGAGAAAAACTTGGGTGCAAATAGGGCACCATGTGGTGCCCTCCGGCACATCTGGGCCGTCTAAAAGTGTATTGGACAGTCCGAATTTCGAGAGAGAAACGGGAGAGAGGAAAAGGAGAGAGAGTGAGGTGAGAGAGTGTTTTAATCCGGACCGTCCAATACACTTTTGGACGGCCCAGATGTGGCGAAAGGGCACCACGTCGGATGTTACCGTCTTGGCACCCAAGTTTTTCTCCGGTTTTGGGCATTGCAGTTTGGACGTTTCAAATGTGCCGAGCCCTCTACTCACACCTCCAATTAATCTTTACAGTTTCGAGCACTTACCACGCTTAGTGATATAAGATGGCCCCAAGCATTGCTGGCAAGTTAAATCGGAACTGCCAAAACCTCCGGACCAACTTCTTATGATCGATGCTTTTGTGGTATGGCATTCACTTTTTCTATCACATGTCAGTGTGTGTCTTCGTATGTATAAGCTGTGTTTGGTTTGTAGATTTTTTTTTTTTTTTTTATACCTTGGATGTCAGACTATTCACGCTTTTCCTTAGCTTCTCTAATAAGTAGGGCTGCTCAAAAAAACCGGTGAACCGTGAATCCGGTCCGGACCGAACCGATCCGTACCTTTTGGATTTTAACCGTGGATTAATGGTCCGGACACGGATTCAAAAAATAAAAAACCGTGACTTTTGGATCGGACACGGATTTTGATTTTGAAACCGTGGATTAACCGATCCGGACCGTGAGATTTTTATTATATATAATTTTATCACTTTTATAATTATAGTTATATAGATATTGTTAATTTAGCAGACTTACGGTTTGGTTGTACTGTTGTAGGAGTTATGGTGCGAATATTGTTCTCTCTATAAAATCTAGGGGGGTAAAGTGTCATAAGTGCTACTACATATACTCTCTGTTTGTGAGTGAACTGGAAGTAACTATCGGTTATTGTCTTTGTGAGTGAACAGGAAGTAACTATCTGTTATCTTTTGTGGTAATATAAGTTTGTGCCTTTGTTTGTTCAGTTATATAACTATCTGCCTTATTGCTTTTGTTGTTTTTTTATTGGGATTTCCAACTATGAACTTTCTATTTAGTGCATTTGCTACTTGCTAGTGCCTTACTGCCTTAGTTTGTTATTTTTTCCAAATAAGTTAAAAATCCGCGGATTAATCCGGAACCGATCCGTGACTCGCGGTTCGGATTGGAACCGAACCGTGAGACTTTTGGATCGGACACGGATTGTATTTTCAAAAAACCGTGACTCGCGGATTAGGATTGGATTCATGCCAATCCGGACCGATCCGGACCGTGAGCACCCCTACTAATAAGATGGCCCCAAGCATTGCATTTGTTTTTTTGGTCCCACCTTACTTTCTAGTTTACGGCTGTAGCTTCACTTTCACTATACTACGAGGCACTGGCGAACCTAGAATAATAGACGAAGGAAGGTCAAGAAAAGAATTTTTATGTAAAAAGATATTGGCGAAGGAAGGCCATGTGCATGACAGGAACTCGATCCCCTTTCGGACTGGGCGTGAACCGTCTATATATAAATCCCAGGAGAGGAGAGGGTCTGTATTTAGCTCAAACCAAAAGAGGAAAACCCAAAAACTATTTCCACCGATAACACAAGTACCACTAAGTATAACCCAACTGCTGCTTGATATCCTTGATCAAATGGATATCCACCCAGCTGAAACGAGTGAAAGGAAGAATGACTATGAGGAGGTTATTCAGCGCCTTTCATTGAAAATCTGTGAAGGCGCCCAGAAAGCCGGATCCTTATCTTCAGCTCGCATTTGCAGGGTGCCTAGAGAGCTTCGTAAGCTGAATGAAAGCGCCTACACCCCTCAACGCATTGCTATCGGCCCTCTTCACCAAAATCACTCACACCTCCAAACACGCATGCAACACGTCAAGATGAGTTACATGAATAACCTACTTTGTCGACTGACCCAAAGAATGGAGAACCAGGAAGCAGAGCAGAAGAAGATTTTACAAGAATGTGTGGCGGCAATGGAGATGTTAATAGAAGATGCGAAGAAATGCTACGCGGAAGAAGTTACGCTGGATGCGGAAATGATGTTGGTCGATGGTTGCTTCATCCTTGAATTTCTTTACAAATATTACCTTTGGAAGAATGGCTACTCAGTGCCACAGGTAAGGAAGTTTAATTACTGTAACTACATTTCTCTTTTATCGCCCTTTTAGAGGTGTCTTTTTTACAATGGCCACTCAGGCTACTCAGGCGACCTGAAGTTGTCATTTGACAAAACTTAATCTTCTTTTTTTGCCTCAATTGGTACTTTTAGCTTGCATCCAAATTTTTAAGTAGGGAAATAATTTTTTTTTTCTTGATGGGCAGCGAAAAAAGACTTTTGATACAAACTCGTTCCATTTTGCACTTTAAGGTGATTATTAGTAGTGCTGGTTAAAGCATAAAGAAATTAACAATATACAATACAAAAATGTTATTCTATGTATTGTTCCAGTTCCTTATTGTTAGTCCATTACGAAAAATGATTAATGTACGTTCATACTAAACAAATTTCTTTGCGCTAAATTAAAGAACTAATTAAGATATTTAAATTCGTCCTAAGAATTTTGAAATATTTTGCACTGATTTACTCTATTTCTTAATTTGAAAATTGCACGGCATTTAATACTGAACTAACGTTTAATGTGAAAATGGCCCTCCCTCCCTTCTCTATTTCTCTCTCCTCTAACTCACTCTATGAGTTTAACATAGTTGCAAATACATAAAAATGGAATAAAATATCAAAGTCTTAGTGGGTATTTGATGCAGACTATTTACGATGAGAATGTAATGTGCCGTATTTCATTCTCATTAAAGATAGGTATAACAAGTCACAATCTCAAAAGTAGCTCCTCAGCTATTTTTGCATTTTCATTTTAGATTCAAAACTTCTAAAAGAGTATTCTATCCTTTAGTTTTTTACCGGAAAGAAATTTGTTCACCCTAACGAAAGAAAAAGGAGGGTGAACAAAACCCAATTGTTTGAAATGGTGTGAGATTCACCAAAAATGGTGTGGATCCCACTACAAAGTGATATTATGATTACAAAAAAGTGTTTTGGTTCCGTGGACCCCACACTATTTAAACCAATCAGAATTGAGGGTTTTGTTCACCCTCTTCTAGTGAGGGTACGTGAACAATTTTTTTTCCTTTTTTACCTATTTCAGAGTCTGCCTTTTATTTACACTACACCCTATTTCAAGGCTTACCCTTTATTAACCTCTATTTTATCCTAATCCTAAACCTAATCCATGTAGATATTTTTTGGGTAAATTTTACCAACAATCCCTCTAATTAATTGTATCAAGTCTCAATTTCAATAACTTTGATCATGTAGTATACACTATACACCACTAATTGCCATAAAATGGAATTTGGGGTAAATATCTGTTGCTTAATGACACACTTTTCCGAAATTAGAGGTGAATAAGAAGGAGAACAATATTTGCAAAGACATGGCATGACAAACGTGGACTGACCCAAATGCCCTTGAATTAAGTCAACTTCACGAAACAAACCCAGTATTCCCTCTTTTCTTCTTAGGCCTGCTGTACACCCACACACACACACTCTCTCTCTCACCCCCCACGATTTCTTCGCAAACCCATCACCAAAACAGTCAATCAGATCTTCAATAACACCAAAATGAAAAAACCCAGCGAAAAAAAGATGAAACAAAATGAACAATTTTTACTCTCGCTATCTCTCTTCACGATTTCTTCACAAACCCATCCCACCACCACTTCAATTACTAAAAAATGCAAGAACCCAGGAAAAAAAATGAACAAGTTTAACACACACTCTCTATCTCTCTCTCTCTACAATTTGTTCTTGGTGGTGTCGGTGTTGCCATAAACTGGGTTCGATTTTGGACGGAACACATGAGAAAGGTACTTCATTTGGAGTAGTATTTACGGTTAGGTGAATGATTTGTACCAGATCTGTTTCTAGGAGGAGGATGGGTCAAATTTTTGGGAATAATACACACTAAACAACTCCTTTGTCCAGGTACAATTTTATTTTCAAAGAGTGCCATGGAAATTCAGTCCCAGTGCAACGTTGTTACATATAAGGAGTAATTATTTTTTAAAGTTGAATTTAAAAAATAAATTCCTTGACAATCCAGTTGGTGCAATGGTATTCTCAAATGGTGCAATGATAATTCAATCAAAGTACAACATTTTTTCACTTAAGGAGCAATGATTATTATTTTTTTCAAAATAGAATGTTTTATTTAAGGAGCAATGGTTATCCTTAAGGGTGCGATTTTAATTCATTTAATGTGCCACATTTTCGATCTCATTTAAGGAGCAATTTTTTTTTTTAGAAATAAAAAATTTAATTTAAGGAGCAATGCTTATCCTCAAATGGTGCATTATTAATTCACTCAAGGTGGAATTTTATTTTCAAAGGTTGCCACAGAAATTCAGTCCCAGTGCAACATTGTTACAAAAAAGCATAAAGTTCATGGTCTTTTGGTGTGATCTTTCAATTTTAATCTCGGTTGAAAAATCGTGATATAACCTATTGTGACTAAAAGTCCTCATCTTTCAATCACGCTTCTAGACCATGATAAAAACTCACGAAAAAACTGTGATTAAAAAAAAAAACAGTAATCTTTGACAATATAACATCTCAATTTTTCATAAAAACCGTGGTTATTTATAGAGAAATCATCTCATTTTTAGTGAAACCATGATTAAAAAAATGAAAGAAACCGTGATGAAAAAATTCCCACTCTAATTCCAATAGGCAACCAAAATCTACCGTACCTTGCGAACCTTGCTTCCATCAAGAGTTGATCCTTTGACCTCTTGCACAAGACAATCAACACGTATCCACCCCACCAGTTATTCATTTGGTTTTGTTATTGAACTATTTAATAGATATAATAGTTTTTTCAAGTCTTTCACTTGCCCATATTAGTTTCTTGAACACCAACAATAATTGCTTTATGTTCTCTTGTAGTTTCAAAGCTTGTTTGAGAAAGTTTAATTTTTTGTTACAATAACATTTATTTGGTTAAACACATATTCTATGAGTCTCTGACACCAATTTTTTTTTTTTTTTTGGTTAAAAAGAGATGTCACATCTTCTAATTCAGCAAAATTTTAAATATTAGGGATTAAATTAGACAACTTTATACATTAGGAACCAAATTGGCCAATCGATAATACATTGGAGACCAAAAAGATAAATAAGCCCCACTCACTGGCTCCGATCCCAACTCTTCCCCACAAGAGCTTGTCACTCACCGATCTTGTGTTTCTGCCAAAGGTTGCCTACGATCAGAATTTTTCTTTTTTAAAAAAAAAAATTCTCTCCTTATTTTAAATTCTGTTCACCGCAAAATTAGTAAAACTCAAAGCTACCTCAATCGGTAGAGTTAATTCAATAATACGCATTCAATCTTTAATAAACTGAGATTGTCTAACTATTTATTTTTATTTAAAAAACACTTTCAGAAATCTGTTTCCTCATTGAACTACAATTTACTTGTGCAATGAGTTGAATTAGAAAAAAAAATTAATATTCCTCGGTAATTTGTTTTCCCTCATTAATCTCTTGTTTTTATTATAAAAAGACGATAAAAGTTTTTCCCTCACCTAATGAGTACAATTTGCTTGCAAAATATACTTATGAGCGGACAAAATTATGTTTCGTTTCTGAAAGGATATAAGTTGCAAGAAAATGTATTTACCTCGCTGCTTGTTTTATAAATGTCAACAAAAAAATTGTTTTCTCTCTCCAAATGTGTATCTTTTGCAAGGAAAAATACTTTTGTCTCTTGATTTCGCTGCATTTGGCTACTTTTGTTGAAGTGTAATATGAATTCCAAATAATTTGTCAAATAAACGAAGATATACTAATGCAATTGTAATTTTGCATTTGAAAAAGCAGGGTGCAGATCCTATTTTCGATAACTCTTCAACTCGCATCGCCGTACAGCACAACTTGGTACTCCTAGAGAACCAGATTCCATTCTCAGTGCTTGAGAGATTGTTCCCACTCACTCTGGCTCGGATCCCAAACAAACCCTTGAAGAACTTGTCGCTCACCAATTATGTGTTTCTAGGACATGTTAGCGCGGAAACTTCTTGTGAACAGAAAATGAATAATTCAAGTCGTAATGGTAATTACCATCATATCCTCCACAAAATACATGACGATTTCCTTCCTCATGATCGAACAGGAAAGGGAGGAGATAGGCCTTACCTGCCTTCTGCATCAGAACTGCTCTATGCAGGAGTCAAGTTTTTACCCGTTAAGGGAAATAATCTGTTCAAGGTCAACTTCACAGAACCTAAAGGACGATTTAGGTGGTTTCGTAGTGCTCGTTTCGAAATCCCATTTCTTACAATAGCCGACTCGACGGAGTCATATCTCAGGAACTTCATTGCCGTTGAACAGTGTTGCCTTAGCGGTTCGGATCACTTTAAGTCCTATGCACTACTCATGGACACGCTCGTGAACTCTGATATAGACGTCCAAGTGCTCGAAAAGGCCGGAGTTATCCATAACAGGTTGGGTGCGAGCCAAGACGTCACCATTCTATTCAACAATCTAACCAAGGGATCTCTAACAACAGATTTCTTCTTTGCTGAATGCTGACCAGTGCAACAGAGCCAGAATGTATAGCGAGCATTTTTGGCCGAAGAATATGGCATACCTGAGACACCAATATTTTGCCTCTCCGTGGAAGTTCATAGCTTTCTGTTTGGGCTTCGTCTATTTTGGCCTTACCATTGCTCAACTCATCATCAGTATTTATATTAAATAAACCCCCTTTGATAATGAACATCTTGTCATGTTTCCAAGTAGAATTGTATGAGTATCTCTAAAAGGAATGTTTCTGAATGTATGCCTATAATAAATTAGGTTTGCCTTTTCTTTCATGACATGTCTGTCTTTCTATGCTAATGATAGTATTATTTTCTCTTTAGCGTTTAGTGTTCAAGCAATTTCGGCCTTTTTTTCCCCAAACGATAGGATAATTGGGCTGTGAATTACATCAAATTAAAAACACAATTCATGTCAAGCAATATTAGACTTTAAACACATCGCTCACCTAAGTCTCCCAAATTTACTTAATTAATATTAGTATGATCTAGAGTTTACTTCACCTAATATAAATGGGTTTTAAGTTAGAAGCCTCTAAGAAATTTGATATGTTATCAGAACAAGCAATCGATCATGCGTTCAAACATCACCGCGCCAACTAACAATTAAAATATGTACATGTATTTATTTAGATGAGTTGGTGGTTAATAATCTAACATTTACTGTGAAACAATTGCTATATTTTAAAATTAAATATCTGCTATTTACATATTTGCAATAAATAGAAATTGCGTGGTGTCGGTAAAAGTACTGGTGAACCGATTTTATATTTGGGTCAATAAAAAATTGATAGATGTTGCATTACGATTATGCAGGTCGGCAAGCTAGGAGATATAATTGGTTGCCTGTTTTCTCCGTATGCCAGTTGTTTCTTTGGAACGAGTAAAAACATAAGCCTTAGGGCCTAGTTTCCATGTTATGAGATTCTCATTTTTATCAAATCGAAAACTTAGGCATCAAATGGAAAACTAGGCCTAAGGCTGTGATTAAAGTTTCCACCAAGCTATATGTCAACTCATCCTTCGGATTCTGTATGTATGACGTTTCATTGTAAAGTTAATTTGGTTGAATTTGTTAGAGTAGACAATTAATGTAAAAAAAAAAAAATTTAAATTAAAGGTAAATTTCTGGTTTCAACAGATCTGAAGAGTCTTCTAGAGTGCTATGTAAAACTTTATTTTTGGAATAATTAAGTATCATAATTCATATCGAATTATACTTTCGAAAATAAATTTTGGCCGCTAAAGTTAAGAGACCAGGACTTCTTTCTCTATTTTTCGTGTACCAATAATTAGTTTTTGTGACGTTATGGGTTCAAGCTGCAAAAAGTATCATAGATATCCTCATAGTAATATAACTTAACATACTAATATAAAATTACCCAATAGAAGATTTTTTTTTTTTTTTTTAGGAAACGGAAACATATTATATATAGGAAAACAAAAAGTACAAAACAAAGGACAATACTAGTCCTACCCAATCGTTCAACAAAATCCAACTTTACACCCTGTTTGGATGCCGGATTTGGCAAACACCCGGATTTGTAATCCCGGGCCCACTCTACTCCGGTGTTTGGGATGCCAAAACGCCCCCCAGAGTTGATTGAAAATCTATTGAACTCTATCTAAAGTGGGTTTGGACTGGGCCTTTACTCCATGAAGGCGGAAGACCAATCTTAAAATGGGCCACAAGATTCACAAGGAGGAATCCATTACTTGGAATTGGAAATGAAATAAGGATCCATTCTGCATGACGTTGGCACTCTCACGCCCTAGAGCAGCCCATGAACGTATCAACGATGTTGAAAACAAGTGCTTTTGGGTTGTGTAGTTTGGTTCTTTTAAGTTGTGTATATAGTTTGGTTCTTTTAAGTTGTGTATATAGTTTGGTCTTTTTTAGTATCTTATTTTCAAAAACATATTGGGTGTTCTTAGAGCATGGCCAAGTGGTGCTCCAATGCCTATAACTAAGGGTTTAATCGGTCCGGTTTGGTCTGTTTTTGACATAATCGAACAGGACATTTCTGTGAGGAGAACTCTACACCAGGACCGATCGAAACTAGACTGGTCTGGTTTCAATCGGTTTGGACTGTTAGTCTGTTACAGACTTACGGTCCGGTTCAGCCGGTTTTGTCAATTTCCAAACCTTAGATCTGGTTAAGCAGTGAGAAAAGAATAGACTTTGAAAGAGAGAAGAAGGAGGAGCACCACCACTGCCATGAGGCTAACAAAGAGGAAGATATCAAGAAGAGGAATCGAAACGGGGGCCAAGGACTCCTCTGCTTCGTCCTCAATTACCGCCTCCACCAGTTCTCAAGCTCATCACCATTTAGTAGCCAGACATGTTTGTGCAAAAACAAGCCTAGAAACAAAATTGGTTTTAATTTTGGAAAATGCTTAAACCGAGACCGAACGGGGATGGAAAAAATTGGGGACAAAACTGCCAATTCAGTCCGGTTTGCCGGTCCTGTCCATTTTTTCGGTTTTCCGTTTCACTCCTACCCCTAACTATAAGTGCCCAAAACTGATGTGCCAAATGTGGAGATATCAAATATTAATTGTTCTTCATCTGTCTATTTGCTTTTATAAATGGAAGATCGATAGCTGAATGATTGTCTGGTTACATAAATTAGATGTATTCAACAATTTATCCTACCATGTTTTCGTGATTTGTTTGAGTTTGTTACCATGACTGTAGAGATTTCAAAATTAGGAACCATTAAAGAGGGGTGTTCAATGTCGCTTATCGATAATTTCCCCAATATTATTTATAGTTATTAGGTTTCGTGAGCACCCAGTACTGGCTGGCTGGGATTAACAATTTGCTTGTCTCATGATTTATTAGGTTTCGAAAATTTAGATGTGATTTGGAAAGTATTTTTGAATCTCAATGAATGTGTTGTGTGTCTTATTTCTGCTATGGTTAATGGGGTATATGCAATACCACTAGTAAGGATAGCATGGGAATTTTGTTTTATATTTCAGGAGTTCCTCGGATAGTAATTTGGTATGAGAAATCTGTAACGTTTCATTAAAGTGGGAGTTGATGTGTCGAATGCCATTTTGAAAAAGATAAAATCGTGTCATTGGAGATTAAGAATTTCTGGGATTAATAAGATAAATACGTAGGTTATTGGTTGGAGTTACTCTTCCATTTATATATTTTAATAGTTCATTTTTAAAATCTGTCATTTTTACTGTTTATGTCTGTCAATAATGAGCTCAAAAAAAATGAAATATGAATCTTGATTGATAAATCTCAATTAGTTAATATAATATAAAATTCGCAAAATCATGAAAACCATAACTTGATAGATATAAACAAAAAAAAAAAATGCCATATTTTAGTAACAAATATGACCGGATGGAGTATATGGTACTGTGAGTCAGTTTCGATTTCTTTTGTCTTACCGTGACCGAAACTGAATGTTTTCTTAAATTCTTACAAAATTCAAAATTGAACTAATACCAAACCAATTACGAAGTATGAACAAGTGATTTTATCACGTCAGATCCACAAATGCATTATCCACAAAGGCTGGTATGATTTTTGTTCTCATGTTTTCTAACCACGCATGTTTCTTTCGGAGGGGCCGGCAACCATGTGAATCACTCCAGAACATGTCAAAAGGGGAGCCTCAAGATTGAAGACTGAATATTGACCCATAACCTACCTTAACACAACAAAACAGAGTTATTGAGGTACGGCTCCCATAACCAGTTGTTCTGTTCACACTTTCCAACAGAGCTTGAAAATGAAACAAATTGATATACGTGGTAAGAAGAAGAAGAAATAATTTTGCTGAGGTGAGACCCGTCTGTAAGAGCAAAACAAGCAGATTCTGTATAGGAATGAAAATAGGTAAAGTAAAGAAAAAAAGCTCAGAACTGTGGGGGGTGCTGTGCAACCCATGCACAGCACCGTGCTGTGCAGCCCCGTGGCGCCGCCACGCCAGCATTTTTTCAACGATCGAAGACGTTCACCGCGTAGACCTCGTCGAGTACTACAAGTATGCAAAAAATTAACTTGATCAGATATCTTTAAGTAGGTTATCGGAACACAAATACTTTGAAAACAAATGGAACACAAATGGATACATCACGTTTTGATGGAAAATGGTTTTTTCAATAGTATCCTTGCGTTCAGAGAGATTTTTGTAAATGGAAAATGATATGGGTACACCACATGTGCACTCCAAATGCACACCATCCTGAGGTGGCAAATGATGAGAAGTCCAAAGTGGGGCTCACTCAAAAAATGGGTCTCTCCCAAGGTTCTGAATCTCGTACCGGATAGGGTACCGGTTTTCTTACTGGTACGGTACAGTACCGGTACCGGGTGAGTACCGGTACCGTTTCGGATTTAGCGATACTACATGTATATGCATATATAAAAATCGAAATTTTTATTCGTATCACATTTTTTTTTTTTGGGTAAATTATATCATCCAATTTTTCATAAAATTAACTTTAGTTAGACAACAAATACCATAAAACATCCTTCAAACTAACAAACAAATGTTTGAAGTGCATAACGTAATAGCAAAACAAACGCAATATTCTCCAAAAGACGCGCAAAAATTTCTAAAAGAGACTAACAAGTGCCCTATTACTTGTATCTTTTATTTAAAAAAAAAAGAAATTAAAAGAAAAAAAGAACACCTATCCTATGATTATACATCCCCAGTGTAGCTCCTCTTTTCTATGCTATATAGCTGTATGGTCAGGTACTGGTCAAGCACGAGACTTCTCCTCCTCTAAAGATTTCATTTTCCCTTTCAACTCTGTTATATCTATCTCCAGAACCAGATGAACCAGCGGCCCATCCTCCATCCAGAACTCTCTCTGCGTCCCTCTCTCTCCCACCTCTCTAACCGATCTCTCTCTCACAAACTCCGGCGAGTTTTGGGCTGACCAAACAATCACAGTCCATCGGAGCTACACAAATCTGTGCCTTCATCGCCGATTCGCCATGGTGGAGCAGCCTGCAAAATACCGGACGAAATCTGTTTTTCCGCTATCTCGGCCAAGATCTTCCGAAACTGACGGTACCAGCCGGTAAGCTCCGGTATTGAAGACGGAACGGTATTGGGGGGTCAAGGTACCGTTTATAGCCAAATTCGGTACGTACCGGCCGGTACGGATTAACAACTTTGGTTATAGCACCAGAACTAACATGGGGACTCGATCAAACCCGATAAAAAACAAAGCAACAGAACATGTCATCCAAAACCAACCAATCCATATACTGAAACAGACCTCATGATCAATAGCAAGGGCGGAGCCACCCACGGGCTGTGGTGGGCTCCAGCCCAGGTGAGGTTCCAAAAAATTTAAAAAAAAAAAAAAAATTATATGTAAAATTTAGATCTAACAAGTTTTAGCCCACCCCAAAATTTTCAGCCAAACCATTCTAATCTTGGTCCAAAATAACAGCCCAGTCCAAGAATCCACAAGCCGGACCAATTTCTAATTAAAAATCAAACCAAAAAAAAAAAAAAATTGTTTTTGTTGCTAGCTGATGCAAAAAAAAAAAAACCAAATAAGTTCACCCGCCGCAATATTTATGCCCTAGAAAAATCATACCATCTGTTTTCTCCTCTGAAGCTCCTTCAATGTTTTGATCGGCACAGAATGAAGATGAAGAAGAACCCACTGACCTCATAAGCTATTTTTCTCCTCTGAAGTTTGATTGTCTTGCTGCTCTTGCACCCGTTGGCACGCCGCCGACTTAGGTGGGTTTTGACGGTAGTTCCCTTTAGTTTTTCCGGTTCTGGTGCCTAGATCTAGTGAGTCTTGCTGTCTTGGTTTTGACGAAAACCATGGATTCTGTACTAGTTGCCTTTTGTTTTCCGGTTCTGGGGCCTATATCTATTGAAGAAGTCTTGCTGTCTTGGTTTTAACGAAAACAATGGATTATGTACTTCTAAAGTAGTCGTAGAGCCATTGAATAATTTGTAATATATATATATATATATATATATATATATATATATATAACTATAACTATTGTATACAGAGAGTAGTAGTGTATATATATGCTATATAAAATGAGGGGGAGTGCAATTCAATATTTACTTTTCAATCACCGCCTACGCATTTAATTTTAATTTTTAAATCTTTAATTCTGTCTTTGATCCTATTTGGAAGTGGGACCTACTACTCCACTAAATTTAACTCTAGTTGGTTAGATTATTTGTTCTTTTTTTTGAACGGCCAGATTATTTGTTCTTGGATTGATTTTTTTCTGTACAGTGCAGATTGTGGTTCACACACTACGGAGTCTTGGACTATATCTTTCATTCACTTGTGAGGCTTCAGATTTGTAAGTATTCTCTTATTATGCAGAGCACTGGTGGATGTGCTTAGTTTTGTATGTTAATGCAGAGCACGGGCTAGTGTTCGATGAATTCTACTCTATAAAATATCGTAAAGTACAACTTCAGTAGTGTTTCTTGTACTTTTCTTTTGAACATTTATGTTTTTATGTATAAGTTTATTGGACATGAGTTATAAGGCTCTTTTTGGCTTATCAATAGTAGTTTACTAAATTTTGGTTAGCCCAGGGTAGATTAATGTCCTGGCTCCGCCCTTGATCAATAGCTATACCTTTTCAAATCAAACAACATTAAAAGAGCACTAAAAGAGTACAAAGATTAAAAAGCATACAGACCTAGGGATTGCCCCAATAGTTAGGGCGAGTGCCAAGCTTTGAGATAGTTCTCAAGGTCCGAGACTCGATTCCCCACCAGGTGAGTACCCTCGCGATAAGTGGGGTCCATGACTAGTGTGGTCACGGTAACTCCCCTAGAGGTTTGGGCCACGCAGATGGGTTCATTAGTGACCTAGCTGTGGGGCTGTTACTTCGTTACCAAAAAAAAAAAAGATTGAAAAGCGTAATATATAGAAGCACAACAGGCTGCTGTTCTCTCTAAATAGGCTTCATTTAAACCCCAATAATATGGTCCAATCTGTTAATCTCACAAAGGTTGACATTGTTTTTTTTTGCACGGCAAAAAGATTTTATTAACTAACTATTGAAAGATACAAGATTAAACGGGGCAAGAGAAGACCAAAAAGCCTCTCGAGACCCAAAAGATTGGAAGACTGTCAAGAAGACAACCAAACAATCAAAACAACCAAAGAGCACCAAAACCCCCCAAAACCACCCACAAGCAAAACTGAAAGCAAAAAACCCTCACAAGCCAAAACCCTCACAAAGGTTGACATAGTACAGGACAACCTTGTACAAAATCAAGCTGATCAGAAATTGATAAGCGTGTGTTCTTACCAAATTACTAGTTTAGAAGTATATTTTCAAAAGCATACCGCAGCAAACGCGACGGTATAGGGGGATCACTGTTTCAGTGGTATTCTGTGAGCAGCCACTTTGTGCATTTATTGCCAAAGGTTAGGTCTGTCTCAAATCCATCTGTTTCAGTGGTATTCTGGGAGCAGCCACTTTGTGCATTTATTGCCAAAGGTTAGGTCTGTCTCCTATCCTTCCCCCGCCCATACCCCCAATTATTGGGGATTAAATGGGTTATGTTATTGTTGTTATTGTTGTATCTACACTTGCGGTTCGTTAAATTAAGACAAATGTGATTCGCTCATGGGATTACCAATGTTGGATGAACTAGGCACAACGGGTATCTTGGTTCCTTGTAAAACAGAGACAGCAA
Source organism: Vaccinium darrowii (assembly GCA_020921065.1). NCBI lineage: Eukaryota > Viridiplantae > Streptophyta > Magnoliopsida > Ericales > Ericaceae > Vaccinium > Vaccinium darrowii. The sequence continues at coordinate 1,482,974 of CM037159.1, read as the reverse complement.
AATGCATAAATAAAAAAAAATAAAAAAAATAAAAAAAATAAAAAAAGTAGCAGAAGCAACAACCAGACACAACATAAGCACGAAAATGTGAAAAACAATTCTAGAACCAACCTAACAGCACTTACACTTGCACCAACCTATACTACAGCAAAAAACATGGCAAAACAAGACCTTTGGGTCGGATTGCACCAGAAAATCAAAGCCAACTCCCTTCTCATGGCAGAAATATTAGCGCTCAAGGAGGGACTAGTTCTGGCAAATTCATAAAGCTTGGGGAAAATGAAAAGTGAAATGGATGCTACCAATGCAAACAACCCCTCAGCACGGTCAGTGGCGGAGTCAGGAATCGAAGTCGGAAGGGGCCGAATTATGAAAAAAAATCTTGGTTCTGTAATTGTCAAAACTAAATCTAGCTAGTCATTCGAGTTTTATGAGTCAGTTTTGGTAAATTAAAAAATTAATTTCGACTATTGTTGTTATTATATCATTCGACAGCTACAATATTATTATCGCACCATAATTTAGTGTTTTTGAAATGAAAATTGTTCTTACTTGTTAATTATTTTTAAAGTTTTATAATTTTTTAAAAAATATCTATAAAAAATACGAAAAATATACTCCGAAATAGGAAATTGGGGGGGGGGGGGGGCCACCCCCAGCCCCTACATAGCTCCGCCCCTGAGCACAGTTATTGATGATTACATATTTGACACTAGCGATAGGTGCACATGTGATAGTTGCATATTTTTGCATTAGGCAAATGACAATAGTAGTGGAAAGAACTTAATTTCTTAGGGCATCCACAGTGGGCTCTTGAAAATGCTCCTAGGTGATACTCCTAACTTTTAGCAATGCATTTGTTCAATTTTGGTCTTCAATGGGCTCCACATAGAAGCTCCTAAGGATGGCTCCTTAGCATGACTCCTACCACACTAGCTAAGTTTAGGGAGGGAGTTGGGAGCGAGGAGAAGAGAGTGAGGGAGAAGAGGGAGGGGGATAGGGGACCCACTTACATTTTTGTATCCATAAATAATCTTAGGACATAGTCTAGGAGCCAATTTTAGAGAGTCCATTGGAGTGCTCTCACACTCCTAAATTAGCAAGCCCTTAACAAACAAAATTGAACCCCACTTTTGCTTATGTGTCAACTTTAGGAGTCATTTTAGAGGCCAAATATAGAGAGCCCACTGTGGATGCCCTTAGGACACTACAAGAAAAAGTAGCTTTTGAGACGCTCATATTGGCAGTGTTTAATTTCTTGCTGTAGTTCAATTTATAATCTGTTAGGTAACATATCTATCTTTCATCTCATTGACTATTGAAATGAATGTAAATTGAGTTTCATACATGTGTGAAACGATCACTAGCACCGCTAAATGTCATAGACTTACTGGGGCATATTTCACGGCCTTACGTGCACCCTCTGAATTTTGTAGAAACCGATGATACCCCTAAATATTAGGGTTATTTCAAGATGAATATCCCCTTACTGGAAATACCCTAGTTCCCTTTCATATTCAATTTTGTTTTGAACTAGGCCTGTGCCGGTGTGCCCAAAAAAAAAAAAAAAAAGGAAGCCTGTTTGCACTAACATTTTTATTTCCTTTTGGTTAAAATATTTCTTGTTAGGGTAGTAGATTTCAATAATATAGTTATGTTTGATTGCAAAAATTTATCTCCACTGTTCTGATTGTTAAGTGTCCTTATTGGCCCACGTTAAATTTCTGAAGCACTGCCCGAACTTTTTATTTTAAATAAAAGGCAACAATGATATATGTACAACAAAAGTCACCAACACTCGTATAGTGTGTCGATCCCACACACACTTCACACTCAAGTGTGTGTGGGCTCCACATACCATGTGAGTGTGTTGAAGACTAGTTGGAACTGGTTGTTCTACACCTCATGTTTTGCAAAATTGATTGTCTCATGTTTTGCAAAAAATGACAGTTCCAACTTACTTAAGGAAAAGATTAAAGTATTAAACTGTTATCAGTGATAAAAACACCTGCTTAATTAGGGCACATACTTTTTTGGTTAATTGATACGATTGCAGAATATTGATTGATTATGCTTCCAAAATTGTTTTTGTTTTTGCCTATAAAAGGAGTTCTTCTCCAGCCATTTTCGACATACCAAAAAATATTTTCTTATTCAGAGTTCTAAGAGCAAGAATGGTCGATTGTGTTTTGTGTTTCCGATCTTCTTTCGTGCAAGGAAGATCGAAATAGAGACTGTATTATGAGCTGTTTTGTCCTGGAGATGGCGTGGCTGATATTTTGCTTGCACAGTGAGGGTGGAGCTACGAACGTCGACTTAAAGAGAGCGACCTAGTTTTGGACTCAACCCAAAATAGCAGCGAATTCCTTCTAGTATTTTTGTTCGTTACAGATGCTGAGGTAAAAACTTCCATTTACTCTCTACAATAATTTCAAAATTATTACAAACGATATATTTTCTGGTTGGTTTTAGACAACCTCCATATATAAGTAAATTATATTAATTTGCAGAAAAGAAGCTGGTGGAGAGAAGTGCAACGTTACATCATCTGTGACTTAAATCTATGATGATCTCCATTATAAATAGTAGAACAACGCCGTGAAGTGATTTAATACCATAAAATTTGCCTGGTGATGTCTAAAATGTTTGATATAAATGAAATGACTAGTATACGAATTATCAATGGTGCATAATCTTTCTTTGTCGTTCTATGATCTGATCAAGCTCTAAAAGTGTGTTTGATAAAAGCTTGTACAGTTATTATTTTGCCCTATTGAAAGTTAATACATAGGCTAGCCTATGTAGTACTCCCTCCGTCCCTTTTTAAATGTGTACAATGGGAAACGTGTATTTTTGCGGACATTAAAAAATGTACTTTCGTATAATATTTTTAAATTTTTTTTGCACCAAATTAAAGTACTCAATGAGCACTTTAATTTGGTATAAAGAGAATTAAAAAATTATATAGGGAAATATGTTTTTTAGGAGTTTGAAATTACACGTATTCCCAGGGTACGCACTTAAAAAGGGATGGAGGGAGTAGTTAAATGTGCATTGCATGAAATGTATATGGACTGACTTGTCATTGCAAGATAATAACTGTACAAAAAATTAGGGAAAAAAGCCGTATCATAATGTTTTGTATGAGTTGTTAATGATTTTAAAAAATTCACGGCCGAGATGGCCGATTCCCCCGACGTATCGCCGATATGTCCCGATACCGATAAACAGATATCGCGACCGATACCGCTATTTAAAACTATGCTAGATATAGAGCAACCTCCAGTGGTAAAGACGAAAGATAATCCAAAAAATCGGTTTTTTGGATGTCACATTCGTCTTTATTCACAAAACTTTAAGTTTGGCCAATAATTTTATACTTTTTAGATTCCTCTCGTTAAGACAAGCAAAAAAATCACAAAAAATCGACCGAAAACTAACAAATGTAAATTTTTTTTGAATAAGGACAAATCCACAAAAAACTAGTTTTTTTAATTTACTCCCCCCACCCGTCTCTCTCAAAATACATTTTGCTTCATCACCCTGCGATGGAGCAATGTCTAACAATCATTTCTCTCATAAAATCTAGTTATAATATGCTCACCACGTTCCTTCAACTATCAGCTGTTGATAATTTTGCAGTTCTCATAGCACTCAAGGAACGATAATAGATAGAGCAACCGAGGAGGACGTTGTACAAAATCTCTTTGTGATGGTTGAGGTACGTTTTTGTTTCGTCTATTTGCTTCGTCAACAAACCCAAATGTAGAGATTCTTTACCTTTACATTGGGATTTCATATTACTCTTGCTCCTTTTAATCTCTGTGGCCTTTTCATCTGATTAACAAATTCATTTCCCCGTTTTACAAAAAATAAATAAATAAATAAATTTAAAACCTAGATCTAGTTGTTCTAAGCCCCTTTTTGGTTATGCAGTATAGCCGAGTGGCAAAACCTCATTTATAATGCTTACACTTGTTCTGCAGAACTTTTTTTTTTTTTTTTTTAATATTTTATAAACAGCAAAAAAAGAGGTATGATTTATCATTGAAAACTGATTAAAAAGATCCACAGCCAAAAGCATCACAACGGAGGAAGACATCTCAACTATGTTTTTTTTTTTTGATCGGCGACATCTCAACTATGTTGGCATGCCTCCCCACAACAATCACATTTTGGGCATGAAATTGGTAAACTTTTTTTTTTTTTTTTTGGTAATTCGGAAATTATATTAGACTAAAACAACCCCAAGATACCACACCAACAGGTGAGAGTTAAGAATACAGCCCCAAATAAACTAATCTTGGATGAACCTAGTACCAAGACGATCCCTAAGGTGGACCGGCCCAATTTTATGATTTCTGTGGATCTGAGGTTTGGATTAAATAGTAGGTGTTATTTTTGGGCTTAGCCCATTGGGTGTGTTGTTGCCCTCTTGCCAATTGCTTTTTAAAAAAAATCGAGAGGCGGAGAAGTAGGTTAAGATCTCGCGAGAAGATGTAGTTCAATACATTTATTTTCATACTATTGTATGCTGATTTTATTTTGTATCTCGATTATTTCGTCATGAATGAAATTATTTTTGCCGATCAAAAAAAAAAAGACGATCCCATAGAAGAATTCCGGCCCGGATGAAATTGGTTAACAATTAGTCGACCAAAGATTTAATTGTTTGATTCTTCCTATTAAATGTTGTATGAAATTCCCTTTTTTTTTTTTTTTTTGGCATCCTAGATCAATGCTGGTATCTTAGCCTCGGAAACTTCAAAGAACGTATTTTGGTCGAAACTGATAAACTTCAAGACACCGGATGACTGTGTGGAATATATCCTAGCAAAGGATGAGGTAACTGAAGTCTTATTTATTTTTTTTTTTTTGGTACTTCGGAAATGCATTACGAAATTAATCCAGAATTACAAACTGCATCAGAGGTGCAGGAGCGTTGGTACCGAAATAGCAGATAAAAACAAGACTTAAGTTAAACAACATAGCAGTCAGGAGGGAGTAAAGGAAGCTAGTCTAGGAATTGATGCAAGTTGAGGCTATCTCTGGTCATGTACTCCCTGATACCCAAGGGAGGGGAGTTTGTAACCACCAGGTCTTCCATCTGTTCTGCTCCAGCCCTTGCGAGAAAATCAGCGCATTCATTTGCTCCACGGTAGATATGGATGAGATTGCTTCTAGTGCGTTCTAGCAAATACTTCCCATTGTTAATTATGTTGCTGTGGGGGTGGGTTGTGATTGCGCCTTCATTGAAGAGAGTCACCGCCGTTTGGGAGTCAGATTCAATCTGGACGTCGTATAGTCCCCTCTCCAATATAATAGTTAGTCCCCTATATATGCTCCATAATTCTGTCTCCAAGCTCGAGGACGCCATCATTCGACCAAGATAGCCCAGTTCCCACTCGCCTCTTTCATTTCTGAATATTCCTCCAAATCCTGCTTTTCCAACAGATTCATACCAGCAGCCATCTGTGTTTAATTTGAGGTTTCCTGCATTTGGAGCACACCAAAGTGTTATTCGGTTTTTAGCAGGGCCAGAGACCAGGGGGGATTTGAAAGCGTCCACGATTTCGAGAGCGTATGTGCTAACAATTCTGGAACTAACATCTGGAAGCATGTCTATATTATCAAAACTTTTTTTATTTCTATCCTTCCAGATTTGCCACAAAATAGCACAGAAAAGTATGTTCCAGGGAATTTCACGTGTAATACGTAGAGTTTTGCTCCTTTTCAAGTTGTGCGAAATCCAGTCAATCGTGGAGCTTTCGAATCCTTCTCTCATGGCTCTGCCCATACTGAATTTGTCCCAAAGTTGGATAGCTTTGGGGCAAACCCGAAACAGATGGTTGATGGTTTCAGGAGATCCATTGCACCTCGGGCATAAATCCGAATTTGTCATACCTCTCCTAGCACGCAAGTTATTAGTTGGGAGTTTATTATGGAAAATGAGCCAAATGAAAGTTTTGAATTTTTGAGGGACTTTCATTTTCCAAAACCAACTCCAACCTTTCAAATCATTACTAACAGTATTAATCATATCATAAGCAAAGGATGCAGTGCAAGTACCATTGGGAGCTGCTCCCCAAGATGGGTGGTCCATCACCTGGGAGTAATTAGGAAGGATAACGTTCATGATATCATTACAAGTCCCTTCATTCACAATATGATCAATAGAGCTTAATTTCCATGTGCCATTCTCAATGATGGTGTTGACCTTAACATGATTTTCAGTGTGGGTTCCCAGGTATCTAATAGCAAGAGGTCCATCCCCACACCACCAATCTTTCCAGAGATCCACACTCTTCCCATCTCCGATGGTCCATTTTGTGCCTTTCTCAAGAAAATGTCTAATGTGCATTATGCTACGCCAAGTGTGTGAGGCATTACGCCCAACTGGCCAGGATTGGATGGTATGCTGCCTAAGATATTTGTCACGAAGGATGTTGACCCACAGAATGTTATCATTAGTCATAAGGTTCCATCCTAGTTTAGTCAGAAGGGCTAGGTTTTGTGATTTAGCTTTTTTAAGCCCCAAACCCCCTTTGTCCTTGGTTTTGCACACGCTATTCCAATTGACAAGATGTATTTTCTTTTTGGAAGGAGAGTCCCCCAAAAGAAAGTCTCTATTCATGCGGTCAATTTTATCACACACACTAGTAGGGAGTTCTATAGTTTGCATGGTATAACTAGGGATGGTGGCCGATGAAGCTTGGATAAGAGTCGCTCTACCGGCAATCATAAGGGAGTTGGCCTTCCATCCCGCTAGTCTACCTTGCACTTTTTCAATAATGTGATTATAATGCTCCTTACTAGATCTTTTATGCAATAGGGGAACACCAAGATACTTGCCAAGGTCATAAGTAAGAGCTATTCCACAAAGATTGCTAAGTCTACAAGCTTTGCTATGGTTAATATTGGGAGAGACATAAAGTTTAGATTTATGAAGATTAACCGTTTGACCAGACATGTCACAGAATTCATTAAGCACTTGCATCATAGCTCTACAATTACTTATCGTGGCTTGACCAAAGAGAATGAGATCGTCAGCAAAGAATAAATGAGTAAGATTAACTGAATTCCTAGCAACTTTTATGCCTTTCCAGTCTCCCATAACATGTTTACTCTCAATAAGTATAGACAATCTCTCCATACATAAAACGAACAAATACGGGGATAGGGGATCACCTTGTCGGAGTCCTCTTCCAGGAGAGAACTCTTCCAAGATTTCTCCATTCCAGATAATGGAAGAATTCACACTAGTAACACAGCTCATGATTAAGGCAGTCCAGGCAGGATTAAGATTAAAGAAAATAAGTGTATCTAAAAGAAAATTCCAAGAAATTTTGTCATAGGCTTTTTCAAGATCAATTTTCAGAAGGATCCCACCTTTTTTCCCTTTCTTATTTCTGAGAGTATGGAGTATTTCCTGGGTAATAATGATATTGTCAGTCGTGCTTCTACCAGGAATAAAACTACTCTGGAAAGGACCAATAATCTTGCTAAGAAGGGGCCGTAATCTAGACACAATCAGTTTAGTCACAATCTTATAACTCACATTACATAAGCTGATAGGTCTAAACATTTTGATGGTATCCGGGTTGTCAGACTTAGGAATCAGAGCAATAAGAGTCTTGTTAACCTCCATCGGAATGGTGTTAGTGAAAAAATAATTTTTGACAAAGTCACAAACATCTTTGCTAATGATGTTCCAATAATTGTGATAGAAAATCCCCTGAATGCCATCGGGTCCAGGTGCCTTGTAAGGAGGGATACTCTTGACCACATTCCAAATCTCAATGTTAGTAATGGGGCTACAAAGACTATTATTGTCTTCACCATTGAGGGCTTTGTGAGAGTTAACAATGACACAGGATCCAGGAGAGTCATCTTGACTTTTAAAAAGGTTTTTGAAATGGCTTTGGACCATATCTTTGATGAACAAAGGGTTATCAATCCAAATGTTGTTCTGGTCCTTGAGCATGTTTATCTTAGCCTTTCTCCTCCTAATAATAGTGGATAGATGAAAGTAGCGGGTGTTCCTCTCTCCCAAGACAATCCAATTGGATCTAGATTTTTGAAACCAAAGAAGTTCTTCTTGGGCAAGAATCTGATTATATTCAGTTAGGAGCTCTCTTTCAAGAGTCAAAAGGTTATGGGAAAAATTAATGCTTTGAGCTTTTTGAACTCCGTTAATTCTAGCAAGAGTCCATCTTTTCTTACGGAAAATGTTGCCAAAGGTATTTTTATTCCAGTTAAGAGCAACCTTAGAAAAGTTGTCAATTTTCTCACATATGTTATCCCCATTCCAGTTTCTAATAACAACATTTTCAAAAGTGGGATCCATAATCCAAGCAGCCTCAAATCGAAAAGGTTTTTTAATGAAATTAGTAGGAATAATACCATGCAGGTGAAGAAGCATAGGAGAATGATCAGAGTAAACTCTAGGTAAGTTCTGAATTATACCTTCCGGGAAGAGAGACCTCCATTCTTCATTGCAGAGACCTCTATCAAGTCTTTTCTGGACATTAGCCTGACCCTGGCGCCCATTACTCCAAGTAAATTTGGGCCCAGCGGAGCCAATGTCCACTAAGTTGCAGAGCTTGATGTTATCAGTGAACTTCCTCCTTTGGCTTTGGTTATTGTCAGGTGCGAAGGTCCTGCTTTCATCTAGATTTACAATTTCGTTGAAGTCCCCAATCATAGCCCATGGGTGTTGAATGTGGGCTGCAAACTCCTTCAAACTATCCCATAGGATCTCACGCAACCTAGGGTTTGGGTTAGCATAGAGAGCAGAGAGAATCCAGTCCTCATACCCGTTTTTACTTTTTAACGTGGATAACCTGAGGGCTAATGCTCATAGTAAAAACAGAAATCTTGGTGGGATCCCAGAGAATCCAGATGCCTCCGGATCTACCAGTGGGATCCGAGAAGGTGTCTCTGGTAAAGCCCAAATTTTTAAAGAAGGAACCCATGGTTTGCAAACTGACCTTTGTTTCAAGAAGAGCGACCATCTCAGGTTTGTATTGATTGATCATATCTTTAAAATTGCGTTTAAATCTTTCATTTCCTGCTCCACGGCAGTTCCAAATAATAAACTTGTAACTATCCATCAAAAAATCAGAATCGATAGGAGGAACACCTGGGGGGCTAAGGAAGTTGCGTAGTTCCATCAGCGTAGGCCGTCGTTTCCTGCATGGTTTGGTTGAGACTTGATGCCGCTTCAAGTTCCCCGACTTCACCATCATCTTTATTTTCAGACTTACTTCCTCCGGCCACCATGATACCTTGACTAGATGCACAGATTCGGTTGTTGTTTCCAAAAACCATTTGATTTTGTTATAGCTGACAGTTGTTGTCTGAGTTTCTGGCGAACTCATGATAGGTTTGGGTAGAGAGAAGGGTTATATCTGGAGGTGTTATGTGGGTAATGTGGCAGATGGCTTCCCCTGTCTGAGAAATAGGAGCGGCTGGATTTGAGGTACCAGGTGATGTAGGGTTTAGATCAATTATTAAATTGTTTGTGGGCTGGAAAATGGGCTTATCACTGTGGGTTATGGGGTTTTGTTTCAATAAAGGGTTGAATTCGAATTTATATTCTGAGTGGGAAGAAGTCCCTTTGCGTTTATGGTTGATCGAAGAATGGTTTCTGGGCTTGCCCATGTTTGGTTTGGCGCAGGATAATCCATTGTGGGACACTTGGGCTTTACCCTTCCTTGGGTCAGAATTGTTTGGCCCATTCTCCTTTTCATTTCGGGTATTTAGACTTCCCTCCTTAATAGAAGTTGAGCTGCTTTTACCATCTTTCTTAGGCCCGTTTGTATTAGGCCCATTGGGCCTGTATCTGTTGGTATTTCTCCGAGACACTAGCATCCAATCGCCAAAACCCTTATCCTCTGGTTTCTCTGGCACTAGGGTACCGTTGTATTTGACAGCTACGGGTTCCAGCGATGGGATGTTTGCAACGGTCGGATTTGTGTCGTCCTTCTTCTCCGGCGCCGGCGATGAGCTGCAGCTCTCCATCCGGTGCCCTACCCTGCCACAAGAAAAGCAGATCATGTGTATATGCTCATATTCTATTTGGTAATCATATTTACCTATAGCGACGGAGACTTCCAATGGCTGACTGAGGTCCAGTTTGACACACACGCGGGCGTAACTGCCTCTCAACCCATCTATGGTGTTGATGTCCACTTTGAGAGGTTTGCCAAGCTTGGCGGCAATTATGAGTAAGCTTTCCTCATCGTAAAATTCATAGGGGAGGTATTTGAATCTGAGCCAAACTGCTGTTTTGATGGCAGAAGCCATGTCTGCTTTGAATTGCGGCCACCATTTCCTCACCGTTAGATAATGATCCTGAACAATCCAAGGTCCTCCGGTGTATACTTTATTGTAATCAGCTCTGGACTCGAAGCGAATTAGATAGAAGCCCAAACCTAGGTCTACGGGCGTGAATAGCCCTTCGAGCTCCCATAGGTTTGAGATTCTATCCATAAGCGTTTTGAATCCCATGTTTCGGCCTAGGAGTTTGATAATCAAACAGCTTTTATGGCTCTGTCTAATTCTCTTGAGGTGTTCCTTTGTGAAGTCAATTTTGATCCGTGATACTGTGTTTGCAGGCAGTGTGTCCTCCTCCTCATCATCACTATCTATCTCAAATTCTGAGGCCTTAGTCTTCTCACTGTCCATGGTGTTGATGTGAGCATTGAGGAGAGCAGCTTTGAAGGATCTAGATTTTTCTGCTGGCTTAGTGGGATTGACTTGAGTGGGAGTTGATATTTTTTGCTCACCTGAATCAGTTTTGCTATTATCTTCCATATGTATTTCTTGTATGTTAGACTGTAACTATCGCAATATACAAGTTTAGGATTTATTGAGGATTTGAAATATTTACACAGGCGGGCGAAGTGGCTCGCGGTGTGGGTAGTATACCTTTACGAGAAAGACATGACGGCTGGCAAATTGAGAAATGCCAACGTGATACTATTGATCGATCCGATAAGGTACATACATCATACATACTACACGTTTGAAAAGTGTACGAATTCCCAAAAGTGACAAATAAATTGGAATGAAGGGAGTAATGCTTTTCAATTATGTGATTTTCACTGTGTTGTTTTAAAGGAACCTCCTAATTTTATTTTGCGTCAATTAGACGATGATGCTGATAAAGGATTTCAAGTGTGCTGTCAATGATTATTTTTTCCATGATTTTAACTTCTTCTCATGGATATTGCTTACCTCCTAATTTATTTAGCGTCAATTAGGGGGAGGAGTAACGTTGTCAATGATTTTTTTTCCATTCATCTCTATTAGAGGATTTCAAAAAGTAAAAAAATTGACTTCATATAAAATCTTTACTAAGACGAAAGTAAGTTAAAATTGCTAGTTAAATTTTGTCCTTTCTAAAATTCTTCCATAGCAGCCGGGCTCCGCTTTTCATTATTTTGATTTCTCATATTGAATCGAATTGGTTTTTTTTTTTTTCCTAAATTAATCCATTATACCAAAAAAATATATTGCTTTTACTTGGGTAAATCCTATGAGCTCAAGCATTTATACAAACGTAAAACTGGTTTATCTGAACTCATGTCACGTGCGTTTTATTATACCACATTTTATGCCCAATATGATGCCCGACCCACTAGACACACATGCCGTGTACAACAAAATCCATTTGATACTTCTAGATGTTTGTAAAGTGAAATAAATGAGCTATAGCCGTATGGAAAAGCTTAGTTTCCCTATCCAATACATACATGGTTCAATTCTAGGGACTCTCATTTCTTTCTCCATAAAATTTTTTTTTCCTTATAAACAATTCCAAAGGGATATTTTTTTTGATTGGTGCAAAAAATAATATGACCAAAACTAGTTTTAATTAAAACAACGAAACAAATTACGGAAAAAAAAAATATGGGACCAAGTAAGTTAGGTAACGAATCATGGAAAAAAAATCATTGACAACGTTACTGCAGTACTTTCACCATAACAAGTCGGAGAGAGTTTCAATCGTTCGTTGAGGTTGACGCTTTCATCATTCACACTCGTGTTCCCAAGGCCATAAAAAGCCGAAAAACAAAATGTGGTGAGTACATTGAGAATTAACTATACGCACTCCTTGCAAAAAATAAAGTGTGAGGTAAAATTGTTAATTAAATTCACTGATGATTTTTCAGCCTCTTGAGCCTTTGGTTTCTGAATCCTCTAAGAGAAAAAGGAAAGCTGAAGTTCACTCTCCAACTGATGAAGTCGAAGAGCGGTGATCATGAAGGAAAGTTACGACATTTTAAACTCCGAAATAGACGAAGAGACAATAAAAAATTCGACTCATATTGATGATTGACGAATTGTCTCATGGATATTGTTTACCAATTTTAGTGTAATATCGGATTTGCTTTATCTTGTCTTTGTAAATCCATCTACTAGTAGGCGTAAATTTGGTGGTTTGCGTTTTCTATTGATTTTTTTTTATTTTTTTACTGTCAAATTCATGTTAATGGTAGTTGAGTATTCTATTTTATACTGTCATATATACACAAGCTTTTTCATATATTAGTTGAGTATTCTATTCATGTTAATAAGTGTGTGTTTTGAAAAAAGTTAATGAATTAAAATTTGTACAATTATTTTTCTACCCCTTTGACAAGTTAATGTATAAAGAATTTATGGGTAAAGTGGACAATATTTGAACGCGCAACTAAAAATATTTACACACTTATCCCAAAAAATTAGCCCACAGACTAATTCAGTGAGAAAGACCCAATTATTTCCATAGGCGGCTCCATGACTTCCACAATATAAGGTTTTTATTTTTTAACATGTTGTAATTTTATCTCGGGTTTAATTTGAACACTTAGTTTTATACTATGAACACCAATCAATCCAGGTAATTCACCATTGAGCATTAGTTCAAAACAAAATACACACATTTAATGACAAAAATTAGGAAAAGAGAGCGCGAAAAAAGCCTATATGGCTTCTCACAAAACAAGAACATATGTTCAAAAAGATCCATACAAACTTATTTCTCACACAATTTCCCACAGTAATACTAGTGTATTTATGAGCCGGTTTAATTTTGTTTGACCCAAAATATTGAATTCACTAAAAACATTTGTGACATCTTAGGTATTTTCAAATTATTTGGTCTCATTATTCACACTAATATATGAAAAAGCTTGTGTATATATGATTAGTTAATAAAACTATAGAGTCAATCCATTGAAAACAACACTTGGCTAAAAAAGCCTTAAGGAGTTGAACCTGAGACATGCAACTAGCTCCAACTTACACGCACAAACCACTTGGACGAATTTTTGCTTAATTTTTGTTTAATTTTTTGATGACTTGGTCACCTCTATGCAATTAAAGGTCCCTTTTTATGTTGTTAGCAGTGCTATGAAGAAAAGAAGGGGAAAAGTGTAGGACTATTTTTTGTTAATTGCTTTTGCTTAAAATGCAGAGATTCATGACTTGTGATTTGGTTAGTTGTCTTAGTTTATTAAAGCTCCTTGGTTGATTGTATTTTGGGAGGAATTTGATAGTTTCGCTAGCTCAACTGTTTAAGAGTAGTCAAAAACTATAAATAAAGACGAGTTTTAATTTCGAAACTATTCAAAATTAGTCTAATTTTAAATGTATTGTATCGGCTTATATCCATATTTTACATGAATGTAACGAAGCGAGAGATATTGGATGGTATAAGAATTTGACATCAACAGATAAAATGGTTAAAAAGTAGAAATGAAGATGGTTCACGAGTTTAGTGTCGAGTCTCCATGTTTGAAGACCCAAAATGAGGTCAATATTTTTGAGCTCCAAAATGAGGCTTCCTTTGGAGAGGTAGTTAAGCGTCTTTCACTTGTATGAAACGCTTTCATTGTACACTTCGGACTGTTTGGCAGCTCACTTTTCCGTTTTGCATTTGTAGTTTGGTATTTTGGATGGGGCTGCATCCAAAAATTTCTCAAAAGGAAAATTTTGAATCTCATTTTGCAATCTTCATTCATTAAGTTGTATGAGAACAAATAAGGCAATTGACTCGGGTGAAAATTCGATCATGAGGGGGCAATTTGTAAACTTAAAGACTGGCTAGTTACATTTGATAAGATTTAGTTCCCTATTTGGTTTTTTTTATTCGTGTAGGAGTTGGAGACATCCTTTCTGTGGCTATGCCCAGTTCTTTTAGAGGATCGATTATAAGAACTTTTGTATATAACTACCGAAAAATCAGACTTGAATGGCTTATTATTCGGTAAGTACTCTTCGAGTATCAAGCAACAATATAGTACTCTCTTCCCTACAAATAACATATCGCCACCACACTATATGGGTCACTAGCTCCTTGTCTCCCAACTCCCAAAAAAGAGTGATAATAAATGTTCTAACTGGATGATTTGTCGCAACGTGAATGGTTGGGAGTACCACATTGGCAATGGCACATGATACTCTGGGAGAATTGAAAAATTACTTGACTTGAATAGTGTTTTTAATTTGATGTAATTCATAATTGTATTATCCTATTGTTGGGGAAAAAAAAAAAAAAAGAATGGACGAAATTGCTTTAACACTAAACGCTAAAGAGAAAATAATACTATCATTAGGCTAGAAAGACAGACATGTCATGAAAAAAAGGCAAACTTACTCCTTTATCATAGCCATACATTCAGAAACATTCCTTTAAGAGATACTCATACAATTCTACTTGGAAACATGACAAGATTTTCAGGATCAAAGGGGGCTTATTTAATTTTAATACTGACGATGAGTTGAGCAATGGTAAGGCCAAAATAGACGAAGCCCAAACAGAAAGCTATGAACTTCCACGGAGAGGCAAAATATTGGTGTCTCAGGTATGCCATATGCTTGGGCCAAAAACGCTTGCTATACCTGGTGGCTCTGTTGCACTGGTCAGCAAAGAAGAACTCTGTTGACAACTCCCTTGCCTAGCTTGTTGAATAGATTGGTGACGTCCTCGCTGGCACCCAACCAGTTATCCACGACTCCGGCCTTTTCGAGCACTTGGACGTCTTTGTCAGAGTTCACGAGCATGTCCATGAGGAATGCATAGGACGTAAAGGGCTGTGAAATGTCAGGGCAACACTGTTCCAAGGCAATGAAGTTCCTGAGGAATGGCTCCGTCGTATCAACTATTTGAAGAGGTGGGATTTCGAAACGAGCACTACGAAACCACCAAAATGGTCCTTCAGGTTCTTTGAAGTTGACCTTGAACAGATTATTTCCCCTACTGGGTACAAACTTGACTCCTGCATAGAACAATTCTGATGCAGAAGTCATGTATTGCCTTAAAACTCCCTTTCCTGTTTGATCACAAGGAAGGAAATCGTCATGTATTTTGTGGAGGATATGATGGTAATTAGCATTACTACGATTTGAAACATCTTCTTCATTTTCAGAATTATTCATTTTGTTGCCCGAAACCCAACGGATGCACTCACGTGGCCAACAAGAAGATTTCGCGCTACCCCTGTTGGTGGAATTTCCTTTCATTGGACGCATACCGTGGTCAACCTTTGGTAGAAACACATAATCGATGAGTGAGAAGTTCTTCAGGAGATTATTTGGGATCCGAGGGAGAGTGAGTGGGAACAATCTCTCAAGCACTAAGAATGGAATTTGGTTCTCTAGGAGTACCAAGTCGTGCTGTATGGCGATGCGAGTTGAAGAGTTATCGAAAATAGGATCCGCTTCCTGCTTTTTGAAATGCAAAATTAATACTCCATTGCATCAGTATATCTTCGTTTATTTGACAAATTATTTGGAATTCATATTACGCTTCAACAAAAGTAGCCGAATGCAGCGAAATCAAGAGACAAAAGTATTTTTGCTTGCAAATGATACACATTTGGAGAGAGAGAACAATTTTTTGTTGACATTTATAAAACTACTAGTGAGAAAAATACAATTTCTTGCAAATTATATCCTTTCAACAATGAAACATGATCACCTTAAAGAGAAAAATGGAACGAGTTTGTATCAAGAGTCTTTTTTCGCTGCCCATCAAGAAAAAAAGATTATTTCGCTGTTTAAAAATTTGGATGCAAGCTAAAAGTACCAATTGAGGCGAAAAAAGAAGATCAAGTTTTGTCAATTGACACCGTCAGGCCGCCTGAGTAGCCATTGTAAAAAGGACACCTCTAACAGGGTGATAAAATAGAAATGTAGTTACACTAAGCTTCCTTACCTCTGAGTAGAAACCGTAATAATAAAGGCGGCATCTGTAGAGAAATTCAAGGATGAAGCAACCATCGACCAACATCATTTCCGCATCCAGCGCAACTTCTTCCCCGTAGCATTTCTTTGCATCGTCTATTGACTTCTCCATTGCCGCCACACAGTCTTGTAAAATCTTCTTCTGCTCTGCTTCTTGGTTCTCCATTCCTTGGGTCATTCGACAAAGTAGGTTATTCATGTAACTCATCTTGACGTGTTGCATGGGTGTTTGGAGGTGTTCGTCATTTCGGTGAAGAGGGCCGATAGAGAGGAGTTGAGGGGTGTAGGCGCTTTCATTCAGCTTACGAAGCATTTTGGGCACCCTACAAATGCGAGCTGAAGATAAGGATTTGGCTTTGTGGGCACCTTCATGCATTTCCGATGTAAGGCGCTCAATAACCTCCTGATAGCCATTCTCCCCTCGGCTCATTTCAGTTGGGTGGATTTCCATTTGATCAATGAAATCAAGAGGCAGCTGGATGAACCAGACCCCCTCCTGGGATCTATATATAAGGCCTCACACTCAGAGTAATTTGTAGGGTTAACTAGCTGTTGTGGGGCCTACTCGAAATGAATTTCGTCGTCAAATTTCTCCTCTTAAAGTTCTATCGATAAACAGTTCCACGCTTTCGTGCGCCAGACCAATTGAACCATGCCACCACAGCTTTTATTTCTTCCCACTAACTAGAGTTGGTCCACCTAATTCAACAGTTATACGTACACTCCCTCCAGGGACGGAGCCAGGAATTTTACTACGCAAGGGCAAATGTTTTTAGCCACACTCTCTCTCACATGGGGTGTGGTCCTCACATGTCGGCCCCTTGTTGGCTCCACACCTGGCCCACATGTGAGGACCACACCTCATGTGAGAGAGGGTGTGGCTAGGAGTGGCTGTAGGGAGTGTATATATCATTTTTGCACCTAATTTACCGTCGACTGCGATTCCTTTAGATTCGGCTTCCCATATTCAAGGAGAAAACATCTAAATAAATATTCTAAAAAATAAGATTATCTCTTTTTTTTATTTTTTATTCCACTTGTTTTGTTTAGCTAGTTCATACAACTTTAATCATATATTTAAAATTCTCTGTTACAACAAGAATTTGCCAATAAAAATAGAAATGACTTGCCTTCAATGTTCTGAAGAAAATACATCAAATTCAAGAAGATTACTGGAGTATCATTCTATATGGAACTCAAACATTAAAACAGTGTTCGGATAAAAATCAACCCTTCGCATGGTTCTGGAGTGTTAAAAGACATAAATAATTAGGTTAGTGGTCAATAATCTACTAATATGGTATAAGAGTAGCCAATAGAGTCTATGTTCGAATCTCACCGCCTATCTGATATTAAATGCTTGCATATATTTTGCCTATTTATGGAGGAAAGGCTAGCAACATGTGAGTGAGAAGGTTGAAGATATAGCTTAGGCTTTTAGATGAGTTGGTAATTAACAATCTAATATAGAGGATCTTGATTTATACAAAGATACTTTGGTAGATTGGTTCGCTGCCTTTTAATTCTGATTTAGTATTTGTTTCCTCTAAACGGTCTTCGTACAAAACAGACTCACTCGACATGGCTACACTATCTACTCCACAATAAATAAATAAAATAAAATAAAAAATTCAGGCATGGTTACTTGTCAAGAAATTGCCGCCGAAGATTCTGTTTTATTTTTTTTTTTTTTTACCCTGAAACAATTAATAAAGGTGTATATATGGTCTCAGATTGTGCACCTTCCCGCCGGAGAAGATGAAGTTTTTTGGTACGGTATTGTATTTTTTCCTTATAGGATTGCCCTGAATATGGAAGGCTGAATCTGAAGGAAATGCAGTTGACGTTAACAATCTATTCACTCCTCTTACCCAAAAATCCTGACCCGGTCCCTGGTAGCATGGTTCCATTTGCTTGACGCACAAATGGGTTTACATGGAGCTATAACTTAATCTCAAACTAATATGTTCTCTAGGAGCGATTCTACTTGCTCTGGCGTGGCTAAAATACTAAACTCCCATCTAGAAGTGTAAAAGGGCAGTCAACTGATTTTGGGTTTGAGCATACTGATTCGGTTCAATTTGTGATACGCTGACTACACGGGATTTGGCTTAGACTTGGATATTAATGTAACTAGTGATGTATGATACTATGATATATGAAACCGATGTTACTTGCACTCAATTCTTGATTCAATACATAGTGAAAATTAATGTGAGTTGCGGAATTCCAATACTACACAATTGAGAGGTCATGTAAAAATCTTTACGTTCTTTACTTGAATATATTTTGTCGTGTTGTTTGGCCAATTTCTTAACAGTTGAAGTAGAATCCGTTTGAACAAGAAGACAACACAAATATAACTGCTTTTCAATTTATTCTTTTCTATATATGTTGAAGCCGGAATTAATATTTAAGTACTTTTGGAGCACCGTCATGTGGTTTTCTATGGGTTTTAACACCACATATTTGACACAGGGGTAGGGCGTATAAATATAAGTATACTGGAACCATGTAAAGTGTGGTGACGGAGAATCTTGGAGCATTACGTGGTGGTGCTTTTGGAGCATTCATAATCACTCTAAAGCGGAGCAAATATTTCAACAGAGTTATCTATCACAAAAATAGTTTGACAATTAGCTCTCGTCATCTATAACTAATTATTGAACCTGCTTGTATATAAGGCATGTAAAATGGGTCAGTACCATCGATATTGATTTGGTAGAAAAATCATAACAAAAGGACAAACGGAATTTGATGGCATTAAACATCTTGGCAACGACAAACTTTAATTGGGTTGTTAGAAGGGGGAAAATTGAATCCACATCAATTTTTTGTAGTACCTGACAATGACATTACTTTACCACAATAAACATTTTTGGTATTGTCAAATGCATAAATTTAAAAAAATCTCTCTGAACACAGATATTATTGAACCAAAAACATTTTCCATCAAAATGTGGTGTATCATATTAATCTCTCTCCAAGAACTCACCATTAGGATTCAAAAAATTAAAAAAATAATTCTCTTCATAGATAAAAATGAATTTAAGATTCAAAATTCAGGATTGCAATTGGAACCACCATTAGATAAGTGATTGTTACCCATTACGTACGCAGCACACGAACAAGCAATCTGGATATAGGTGGTCTTCCTAGTTTTCTTGTCCTTCGTTAGTTTTTTCTTGTTTTACATTTTTGTAATTTTTTCTCACATTACTGATGTACTTCCAAAAAAAAATACTCCATCCGTTCCTATTTTACGCTTCAACATTTTTATTTTGATTTCTTTCTTAATAAGTGTCCAATCTTTGTAGAAGTTGGTACATTTTTCATTTTGTTTGTTTTCAAAAAGTATCCCAGCAAAAGCAATGATGATGTCTCCATAAAGGGCAATTATGAAAAGTTAGAATTTTGAAAGTGTAAAGTGGGGCACATATTTCAACAGAATTATCATGAGTAATCCTATAATTTTAGTTCTCGTCAATCATATAAGGCATAAAATAAGGGTTAGTACAGTCGATATTGATTTGGTAGAAAAATCGGAACAAAAGAACCAATGGAATTAGACGGCATTAAATATATAGGCAATGACAAACTTTGGGTTGTTAAAAGGGCAAAAGTTGAATACACATCTATTTCGGGACCGCTATTACATGATCAATCCAAATAAGCATTTATGGTAAATTAGGTTTCATGGGACCTGAGAATGACGTTACCATTGTCACAATAGACATGCATTTTTTGTATTTTCAAATGCATAAATTTACAAATTCTTTCTGACCACAAGGTTGTTCAATAACACAAAGGTATTATTGAACAAAACATTTCCATCAAAATGCCGTGTATCAGTGTAAGAAAATAATCCTTCATGTGTATCATACATACATACTCCATCCATCTTCTACTAAGAATGGCTTTAATCCAAAAAGCTACCTTTGTTTTCATATCCTCCGCCACTTCAGAGCAATGTTTTAAAAATTAGATTGTAACCGACTGGTCTAGGGCTTCGATCCGAGTGAACCAAAAACCACAACGCTTTGTAACCGGCTTAATTAGTGAAAATCAGTCAAACAAAACTATTGAACCGGAGACTAAAAATTTGAACTAAAATCTCCATTCCTTTTGGCTCTCGCTTTTGGGCAAAGCCTGCCAAATGGACACAATCGCACGTGGAATGATCCCTTTTCCGGTTCGCTCGCTCACTAGTTCGGGTTTTGAAACATTGCTTCAGAGCAAACAAGGGGTCCCTCTAAAAACAAGTTCATTTCTAGCTAACGATAAGTTCCATGTGCAAGCATAGAAACATACCTCCCTACAGTCCTCTCCACATTATTGTAGTTGTTAGTCATCCACCAGCATAGAAGCTCATAGTGATACGCTGACTACACGTGATTCGACTTAGACTTGGATACTAACTGTAATTAGTGACGTATGTTACACGAAGCCGATGTAACTTGTACTCCATTCTTTAATTCAATACATAGTGAAAATTGATATGAGTTGCGAAATTAAAATACTACACAATTCACTAATTTTCGGTTTCATTACTAACTTTACCTCTCAATCTCAGCCACCACTTGTGCTCTCTCTTTGTGTGGGTCTTTTTTTTCCCTTTCAATTGGGATTTCCCTCTCCTTCATTCATATTAATCTCTCTCCAAGAACTCACAATTTTTTCAAAATATCAGGATTGTAATTGGAACCCATTACGCATGCAGCACGTACATGAACAACCAATCTGGACATTATTTGTTATCTAAAGGACTGCACTGCGATATGTTTGACCGTAGTTTTCTTGCCCTTTGTTAGTTTTTCTTTGTTTTACATTTTTATTTTGTTCTCACATTACTGATGTACTTCCTGTAAAAAATACTCCATTAGTTCCTATTTTACACTTCAACGTTCTTCTTTCAACAATGATACATGTATAACAAAAGTCTCCAACAAGTCATCAACACACTCGCATATTTTGTGGAGCCCACACAAGTGTGTGTGGGCTCCACACACTATGTGAGTGTGTTGGAGCTAGTTGTTGTACACT
Source organism: Vaccinium darrowii (assembly GCA_020921065.1). Classification (NCBI taxonomy): domain Eukaryota; kingdom Viridiplantae; phylum Streptophyta; class Magnoliopsida; order Ericales; family Ericaceae; genus Vaccinium; species Vaccinium darrowii. Next base: position 1,461,695 of record CM037159.1, on the reverse strand, counting down.
TATCATTTTTGTTCTTCTTTTGATTCTTTTCTTAATAAGTGCCCATTATTATGAGAAGTTAGAATTTTAAAAGTGTAATCATTCTCTCCCCATAAAAAATTGCATTTACCAAGTTGAACAATTAAAAAGGAATAGCTGAAGCAAAATGCTACTCCCTCTGCTCCATAGTTTTTGCCCCCTACGAAAGTACGTGCATTTTACACACAAAAAATAACGTGTTTATGATATTTTTTTCGAAAAAGAATTACACCAATTTTTTCTTCTCAATGAGATTTTTAAATTGGTGTAAAATTCGTTGAAAAAAAATTAATACTTGTACATTATTTTTTGCTTATAAAATGTATGCACTCCCATAGGGGGCAAATAATACGGAAGGGAGGGAGTAAGTAATTTGTCTAGTACCATTTAGAGTCACAACTGATTGGTAATCGCCATGTCTAATTATGGAGCCTAATAAGATGTGTGCACGTACAATAGGTTAAATGAAGCTTGACTTGTACGTACAATAGGTTAAATGAAACTTCAATTTGCTGCCTACCCCTTTCAGTGATTCACGTGGTTGATGACATCAAGGCAATCAATTTGATGAACTTGTTGATGACATCACTTGTTAGATGTCTTGCGTTTACTTCACTTGCTCGTTATTGGTTTGGTTTGGTTTGGTTTGGTTTCGGAGAAAACCTTTTGTCTTGGTCTGATGTTCCTGAGTTATTGGGCCAGATTGGTTTGGAATTCAAAAATACTATTTGTATCATTATTTCGACTCCAACCATTTACAATTTCTCCATACATACGTGGGGCATATACACATAATTGTGTGTGTACCCTACAAGTATGTGAGGAGATTGTAAAATGGTTAGAGCAAAAATAGTTGTACATGTAGCATTGTTGTTTTGAATTTTGTAAGGAATTTAGAACTCATTTGCGTTTGGTCACAGTAAAATGAATGAAAACCGAAACCAAAACAACAATGCTATGGATACACCACATGTGCACCCCAAATGCACACTACCCTGAGGTGGCAAATAAGGAGAGACCCATTTTTTGGGTGAGCCCCACTTTGGACTTCTCCTCATTTGCCACCTTAGGGTGGTGTGCATTTGGAGTGCACATGTGGTGTACCCATATCATTTTCCATTTACAAAAATCTCTCTGAACGCAAGGATATTATTGAAAAAATCATTTTCCATCAAAACGTGGTGTATCAATATAAGAAAACAAATCCCTCATGTGTTGCATGCATACATACCCTTCCATGTTTCAAGATCTCTCACTCATTTTCGGTTTCATACTAACTTTGCCTCTCAATTTCCGCCACCACTTGTGCTCTCTCTTTGTGTGCATCTCTTTTTTTTCCCTTTCAATTGGGATATTTGCCCTTCTTGATTCATATAAATCTCTCCCCAAGAAGTCACCATTAGGAATTCAAATAATCAAAACATAATTCTCTTTATCGATAATACCCTTCCATGTATACGAACAAGCCGAGCTCGAATTCATTTTTTGACTAGTTTACCAAATGCGCCGAACTCGAGCTCTACAAAACTCGGCTTGTTTGTACCCTAGGAGTGATTCACGTGGTCGGACCCCTCCAAAAGAAAGATATGATCAGCAAACACAAGGAGAAAAATGATAACGGCCAGCTGGTTGATGACATCAAGGCATAAACGAATGTGATGAACTTGCTGATGACATCACTTGTTGGATGTCTTGAGGTTATACATCACTTTTTTTGTTTTTTTTGATCGGGGTGGTTATAGGGCTGTACAGCGGATCATCCGATCCGCCAATCCGACCAATCCGAACCATCCGTTGATCCATCTGTGAATGTTTGGTTCGGTTCCGGATCGAGAATTTCTTATCTGGCGGTTCCGGATCGGATCCGCTCGATCCGCTCAATAATCATTCTTTAATCTGTCAAATCCGCTCGATCCGATCCGATCCGTAACCGATCCATGAATGTTCGGTTCGGTTCCGGATCTTAAAAACCATAATCCGCTTTGAGCGGATCGGATCGGATCCGTATCCGATCCGTCCTGATCCGATTTGTGGACACCCCTAGTGGTTACATCACTTGTTCCAAAGTTATTAATGGTCCAGTTTGGTTTTGAATTTTGTAAGGAATTTAGAACTCCTTCAGGTTTGGTCACAGTAAAATTAAAAAGAAATTGAAACCAAATTCGACCCGTAGGAGCATATAACTCCAACCAATAACCCATTTAGTATCTCATTAATCCCAGAAATTCGGTACTAATCTCCCAGGACCCGATTTTATCTTTTAAAATGGCATTTGACATCAACTCCTACTTAAATGAAACCTTTACAGAATACTCCTACCAAATTACTATCCGAGGAACTCGAAATACAAAATCACGCTACACTTAATATAGTCCTCAATCGAGAGAACGATGCTACTATATATACACACATTTATTTGGATATTAATAAATTAAAGGTGGCGTACGGTCTAGATTGGTTTGAATTCTTAAGAATTTGAGAACTGAAACACAAATCACGGTTCTAAAAAAATGTAATTTGTATTCAGACCAAATTAAAGTCGTACAGTTTAGCTCCAATTTTTATCCACAAATTACATATAAATTTTGACATTCCTAGGAGTGGAAACTTATTACAAACTCATTCCTCATAGCGTAGCAAACAGAACCCAAGACAAAAAAATTAAATAAATTAAGCAACCAATTCTTGATTTTGATCTACAAGCCTATATAGACCACTGGCCTAGTACCTTAATTTTGATCCACATGTAACACCACAGGCTCAAAATACTTAAACCCAAGATATTAATAGTTTCTTACATGGTTTGTTACACTCCCAGGATCACCGATGTAGTACTTCTAACGTGGAACTTAGCACGGCCATGTGAATTATAGCACCAGAGAACTAACCTGGGGACTCAAACCCGATAAAAAATAAAGCAACAGAACATGTCATCCAAACCCAACCAATCCATATACTGAAACAGACCTCATGATCAATAGCTATACTTTTTCAAATCAAACAACATTAAAAGAGCACTAAAAGAGTACAAAGATTAAAAAGCATACACACCTAGGGGTTGCCCCAATAGTTAGGGCGAGTGCCAAGCTTTGGAGGTAGTCTTCAAGGTCCGAGACTCGATTCCCCACCAGGTGAGTACCCTAGTGTAGGTGATGGTTCTTGCTATCGTGATGAGCTGGAGAGGTATGAATAATCAACAGTAAAGACACAGTGAAAGAGGGGAAGAGAGAGTAGTCTAGAGGAAAGGAGAAGAACAGAGCAGGAGTGCACAGAAAGAACTAAGGCAGTGGATTGCTCTCAGTCTAATCCATGATACCCGTGGTGACCTAGGAGATGGGGCCAGAGTTTGCTGTAGAGAATGTTCTCTCACTCAACAATGCCCTTTTCTCTCTCTAGAATGACATATGCCTCTGCCAAGATTTTCACCAACCTCTGGGTATGAAAGGGAATGTCCCATATTTATAGGCACCTTGGACCAATCATCTGGTGCCAGGCCATCGCCCAATAATATGATAACACGTGTCCTTTCCGTACAACCTGACCGTACGGGTGACGTCGTCACCGCGCGGCCGACGCGCGCGGCAACAAGCCATTCCCCCGCGCAGCGATCCTTCTGTTCTAAGCCACCAAGCCACTAGATCTCCCTTATTCCCGTGAGGGCAAGGTCGTGACCTGTTCGGTCGCGCCTGTACCGCAGCCAAGCCTCAGGGGCCTCCGGGGTCCTGCCTTCAGACCGCAGCAGGTATATTGACCTGGGCCAAATCAGACCGGCTTCTCGCGTTCTCGCCCATGTTCTGAGCCGCGCCAGTCATACGAGTCGTGAGCTTTTCTCCTTATCCGGATGGCTCGCGGTTGTCCAAGCACCGTCTTTGGGGTGCGCGCCGCTGAGGCGCCTTGCGCAGGAGGGTCCCGCTTCGGTGCCCCCCCCTTACGCGGAGATTCGTGCCCGCGCCAATGGACCCCCGCGCGGGGGTATGCGCGGAGCGTGCCACGTGTCACGCGGACATCTCGCCAGCTAAGTGACACGCGTCATGATCTTATTGGACGGTCAACATTGACTCTGGTCAACGGGGGGTCTTGCGCTGACCTCTCCTACAAATGGCCCCCACGCGCGTGTGGAACACGCAGGCACGTGGCATGGTACTCACGCGCTTTCCCACGCGCGCGTGACGTCAGCGAGTTTATCCGTTTCTGACAACTTTTCGGCTGACCGATGTGACCGTTTGGCGACGCCTTTTCAGTTATCCGAGGTCATCATTTCTGCAGGCGTTTCAGACCGACATGATGGTCTGATTGCGACCGTTCGTGGACCCACTCTCCTCCTTATAAATATCTCACTCCTCCCCACTTCTCTTCTTTACTTTCCTTCGAAATTTCTCAGAGCCTCTCTTTCTAAAATCTCTTCTTCTTTTTCTTCTGAAGCCAGAGCCTTCGACCCTCGTTTCTTTTCTGTAACTCTTTCTCTTCCTTACTCAGAATATCAAAATGACTCGTGGCGAGCAGGTTGCTGGAGGTAGGGCTACTGTCCAAGGGGGCCCTGTCCCTCCTGCGGATCAATGGCGGAGGGCACCCTTCTTCCATGGCAAGGGTGATCCGTTCTGGGAGAAGGTGGAATCCTACAACCCTGTGGGTAGTGAGTTAGATAACGTCTTGTCCATTCGCCCGGAGGCGTCGCTTGAAGATGGAGATATGGTGCCACCATCTTCTGTCCTTCGTTTTCGTCTGGAGAGAGGGGATTTTCCTTTGTCCTCTGTTCAGTACTCTGCCCTCTCCGCCCCTCCCGCTGGCTGGAATGAGTGGGTGACCGAGGTGATAGAGGATGCTTCGTACAAGCAGGTCTTGGAGCGTTCTCACCTTCTGGAGCCAGTGAAGATTTCTCAGATCCTTACAATAAACCAGAGGAATGAGAATATCGATTTCCTGATGTCGCGGTGGAGCACCGACACCCACACGTTCGTGTTCCCATGGGGGGAGTTCGGCCCCACCCTCCAGGACACCAGCGCGCTCTTGCATCTCTCCTTGCGCGGCAGGCAGGAGCTTGAGTATACAAGGGCGGCTTATGCTGACCAGGAGTTAGTGGTCAAGCTCAAACTTGCCTACAAGGCTGCGGGTCATCGGGGCTCGCAGTGGGACAGGAGCGGGAACCCTAGAGCCATGACCAACCCGAAGAAGACCTCTTGGGGCTCCTGGATACGGCATTTCTTTAAGGACCTCCAACCCGCGCCTGCTGGGGGCGCGGAACGCCAGTTTATCGAGGGGCCAGAATACAGAGGTGATTTGTATCTATCCGCCTTTATTGCTTTCTTCCTTTCGTTCTTTGTACTGCCAGATTTTCCCATTGACGCACCCAGCGAGTTCACGTTCTATCTCGCGGTGCGACTGGCCCAAGGGGATAGATTCCCTTTGGGTCCCTTATTCCTTGGACACTTATACCAGCAGTTGGACCGCATCTCTACCGATTTCGAGCGCTCCGTGGGCCGCTATGACCTTATATCTATGGTACATACCCAGTTCCTGACCGCGCTGGTGTATGAGCACTTCCCAGTAGTGGCCCCCAAGGCCAGGAAGTTTGCCGCGCAGGTCTCTGTGCCGGTTTGGGACAGCAGGGGACGTCAAGTCAAAGAGGCTGACGGTCGATTGAGGTTCGTCCTCGAGGGGGCCCTGTGGCCAATCATCCTTCGTTGGAATAACACGGCTACGACGAAGCTATGGGAGGAGTCACTGGACGACGAGCGCCACTTCTATCCGCGCCCGTACTCGCAGACCCTGGATGGGGTTTGCAACTACACCCCAGACATTCCAAGGGAGGTTGATTTCTCTCGTTCTGATCTACGCAAACGGAATCTCCTGGTTGGTATGTATTGCATGAGCCGCCCGACCTACCTGCCCACAATTGGCCTTGAGAAGTGGGAGGCTATGGTTTACAGGCCGGACAGGTTGGCGCGTCAGTTAGGGTATGACCTGGTGGTGCCCGCGGCGGGACCTGAGCCGCTAGAGTTCCAGGAGGCTTACAACCAATTCCTGGTCTCCTATACAGACGTCATTCTGGACGGGGTTGGCCTCTGGCGTTTTCCAAACTCTCTCGGCCCTCCGCTCGTCTCCACCCAGTTCCGCCTCCACTGGCGTAGGAACCTAAACTCTTTCTTTGCCTTTGTTCAGGGCGAGGCAGTCAAGGCTCCCGCCCGCGTTGTGTTCAAGCCAGACTTCACACTCCATCCACCCAAACCACAATCTGCTGGGTGGCGCGGTGTGCGGAGCCGCTGGGCTTTAAAGGAGAGTGTCACTGCCTCCCCCTCGGAGCCTCAAATTGTAGCGCCGCTAGCTGCCGTGCGTGTTACCAGATCGCAGGCAAGGGCCCGGGCGTCAGTGGGCGAAGAAGAGGCTGCGCGGCCGCTCACGCGTCGCAGATTGCACAGGGTACGTGATCCCCTCTTGCTAGCTTTTTCATCTAGCATTTTGACTGCACCTTTGTTCTTGGTCCATTGAACTTGCTGACTTTTATTACCTCTTCCAGGCAGCGACTGGTGAGCGTGTCAGGTCCTCATCAGAGCCTGAAGCCTCCCCACGGCCCACCGGTCCGAGCCAGGACTCCGGCACAGATCACGCGCCTCTGAGGGCTCGTGCTAGAGCCTTGGCCCAGGGCCAAGCCGCAGGGCCTTCGGTCCCATTGCAGCAGCGGCACAGGGACAGTGAAAGCGACAGTGATAAGCTTCCTATTAGCGCCGCCCTCGGTAGAAGGCGCGAAAGTGCTCCGGCAGGCCAACAGGGGCCCGGTCAGCCCGCACAGGCTGTTGCATCTGCTGAAGAAACCCTCTCGCACCCGCAGGCGGTGGAGAGGCGTGGGTTTCTGGAGATGATACACTCAGGGGAGCGGGTGAGTCCTCCCATTGCAGACTTATTTGGCCCGCATGCTGCAGGTGGTGCTGGAGGGGAGGAGGCCGGAGAGCTACACGCAGGGAGGCGCCGCGGCAAGGAGCCGCAGGGAGAGGGTAGCCCGGGGAGCTCTTCGGAAGGATTCGGCAGGGGCTTCGATCAACGCCTTATGGAACCCTATGCTGACAGTGATGACGACCAGAGCTCCCAGCACCAGGCACACTCTCAGCGCGCGACTCCCGTAGAGAAAGGTAACCATCCTGACTCCTCCAGCACTTTCCAGAATATAGGCGATGCCATTCACGCGGGGCCACGTTTTGAGCCGCGCGCTACTCATAGCTTAGGAGAGTTTGTGCCAACTTCAATTGATCCCGTTATTCATGAATTATTCAAAGATGATTTTTCAGAGTTGGAAGCAGCTGTGGACCCCCGGGGAAGCGTAAGGGCGGCGCAGGATGCCTTCTATCAGGGTCCCCCACCAGAGCCGCAGGGTGAACCCCAACAGGAACAACCAGATGTCCCCCCTGAAGTCGGCGTGCCTGAGGGAGGAGACCGAAGCGAGGCGGGGTCAAGTACTCCGCAGGTCGAAATTGGGCCGCTGGCCCTCATCCCGCGAGAGGTTGTTAACTTGAATGACGACCCGACGGGTTCAGAAGGGGAGGGGTCCACCGCCCCGCAGCAACAACAGCGTCAATCTCCATCCGACTACAGTGATTCCCAATGCCATGAGGAAGTGCCCCCCACCATGCCTGAGTTCATGAAGCCGTTTCTGCAGTACCGCGTAGCTGGTACCAATCTTCCGATTTTGGAAACCGTTCTTCGCACGCACCCGGAAACCTTCGCCGCTATCAGGGCGAAGAGCTCATTGGGGGGGGGGGAATGCTTCTGGACAACCTGGCCACTGTTATTGACTCCCTGTAGAACATTCCTCTGAAGAAGTTTGGTGAGACGTCTCTGCAGGACGCGAAGGCAACCATCTTGGACCTCCAAGCCATGGGAGGCTTGGAGCTCGGCTGGCTGATAACTCACTTGGAACGTATGTACAGCTCTCGTCGTGCCTTCAAGTTTCCCCTCCGTGTCGAAGCAAAGAAAAGGGAGATCGATCAAGCTCGGGAGAGGGTGGACATGGCGCGGACACTGCTCGCGCAAAGGGAGATTGATCTGCGGGACCGCCAAGCCGAACTGGAGGCCGTTCTCCGCGAAAAAACTGAGTATGAAGCCTTTCACCCTGACATCAATCCTTTCTAGAACAGCGTAAAGCACGTACTTGGTGTCAAGCCTTCGAATGGTCATTTTACAAGTGTAAAATTTCAAAATAAAGATTAACTTAAAATATTCCCCAGCAGAGTCGCCATTTTGTGGACGGTCGGCCTCCACTCGGTTCGGAGATGGTTTTTCGAAGCGGTTCGAAAAACAAAAGATTTGAGAGTCGCCACCCGGGTTTTGGGAAAAGCAGTTTGGGACCCGAGAAACCAATTTTGAAGATGATGATTTGAGAGAATGACTCATAAAACCAATTGAAAACCAGAGATTCGTTTTGGATCCGGGAGCCAGGTTACGAACAGGGAAGGGTTTTAATGCACCCCGTTCGCCCGATTAAAAATCGGTCTTTACTAAACATTTGTGGGATTTTATTAGAAAACAATTTTATTGCTGAACATTAACAGATAAACATTTAAATCAAACAAAGCGGATAATAATAATGAGAAAAACAAATGACTGATATTGTAATTAACAGAAATCAAACGAAAATCCAAACTTCAAACTATTCCTGCAGGGGAAGGTTCAAATTTCACATTTTTACCAGAAAAGTATGCCGTGCGGCACACTGAATGTACCTTGCGGCACAAACGGTGAGCCGTGCGGCACTGTTCTTCAAATTAACGGTCAAATTTTCAAATGGGTACCGTACGGCACTCAAAGTGTACCGTGCGGCACAGTATGAGTGCCGTGCGGCACACTTGGCTGCAAAACAGTTTGAAACTTTGGCTCTTCGAAATGATTGATCAGAGGCACATACAAGGTATGAAATGCATTCAAAATGGACTACTTTCAAGGGAGAAGGCAGTGTATTGAGTATGGGGTGTCCCTCCTCGTTGAATCGCTCCGTACGAAGCGATGTTTTCACCGTACGACGCGACCGGGAGGTGTGAAATGAAACTGAACTTGCTGTAATTTGGGCATACCAAGCATGGAAATGATACAAGGAATCATTCCACCCTTGGTACCCTTCCCCTCAGGGTACCAAATTCAAGGAATTTGGCGAAACGGGTTTATACCTTCGGTTTCGAACTCTCGGATTGAGCGTCGGATTGAACTTCCGAATGCTGCTTGAGCCTTCTCTGGATCTCACCTTCACTATAGTATAGTGGTAAGAGGGATTGAAGGCTTAAACTTTGGTTAATTTGGAATGGTTAACTCGCGGTTTTGGAGC